>CAJNYU010000949.1:0-104223 GCA_905331475.1 Rotaria socialis | reverse complement strand
ATGTTACAGAAGAGTATTTATACAGAATCTAAAGATTAAAATATATTCGTGAGTGTGCCGATATTGATGGCACGCTTCGATGATTCTCCTTCCTTCTCTTTCTGTTCTCTTTCCATTGTTCTAATGTATCTCTCTCCTGTCTTTCTCCATCTCTCTTCTATATATACGTGCGCTATGTATGAAGTTGGTACACTCTAGAGATGTCAGATGACACAATACACCATCATGCCGACGGGCATAGGCGACACTCTCTAGTTTTTTCGTTACACTCTGGATAACTTGAAGTAGCCTAATAAACATCTTTGCCGAGAGTGACACAAGCTACTATAATCTAGTTGTTCGTTACAGTGAGTAAATAGTTAAATGTACTGTAGTTTCTTTTCAAAATGTTGTGCTTGGTGTACTGATTCGCTAACTGCAAATGGTCGAAACTTGGTAGTATTTTTTTTTCGTTCTTTTCTTTTTGTCTTTTATTTACACTTAATCTTTGTTATTAGAGAATAGTAACAGAACGCAAAATTAACAACATACAGATGCATTGAACCATAACGAATATGTGAGATGGCCATTTTATTTCGGTTAGAAATTTTTTTCTTCTCTTTCACCAACGAATTGTTATTATTACGCACAGTGTGTGAGCCATATGTGAGTTCTGATGTTGGCAGATATTGCCTGCAAGAACGAAGAAGAGGTAAAACTTGAAAACTTCATTCATCAAATTTTAGATAAAACATCGTAGATTACTTACAAAAGTCTTTTTTAATTCGTTCTAATTCAATAGAAATAATCTGATCTGTATGTTATGAGTTTATTAGATGTACAATAAACTTATAAAGAGCTCCATTGAGTTGAACTGTGAAAAAATGCAACAGTTATTGTTTGATGTATACAATAGGGGTATAATAGTTCTCAAATTTAAGTTCAGATCACATCTTAGGAATTGTTGGAAGTTTCTTTGATAGGAACCAAAACTGAACCGTTATACCCCTAGTATACAAGTTCGGTAGGACTATTCATCATTGTATTATTTTGTTTTTCTCTTCCTTTTGTTTTAATGTTTGTTATTAATTATTTTCCAATTAGAGTAATTAATTATTTTAAGACGTTTCGGAGATATATTTCTCCTTCTTCAGATTTATTTTATTTGGTATTATGTTTTTGTTTTTACTGCTTACAATACGTATCTGGCTATTCTTTTTCTTTTTCTTTTAATAGTGGAACGGAATGACAAGACGGTAATCCTGACCGATAAACTTCTGTTTTGACGTTCCCCATTCCACTATTACCGTCTGTGCCGATACTGGTGGCACACTTCGATGATTCTCCTTCCTCTTCCTTCTGTTCTCTTCCCACTGTTCTAATCTCTCTTTCCTATCTTTCTCTCCTATCGGTCTCCTATATACATGTGTATTATGTATGAAGCTGTTACACTCTGGATATGTGAAGAAGCGAATACACATCATTGTCGAGAGTGGCGGTAGGTCGAGATAAGCTACATAAAATTTCTACATACACTGGCAGCAGTGCCAACGTAATTCATGCTGTTGATAGCGCTCGTGTATTTACGAATTGTATGTAGCTTATCTCAACCGTGGCGGTAAGCTACTCCACCTCTATCCAGTTTGTCATTACGATATAAACCAAACAGAGCCATTTTACCGTTACACCATCCTGTCTTCCAACGCCATCTATTTATTCTTGCGCTAAATTTTGTTTGTATTCGATCTTTTGCTTTATAGTGCTGCGTACTTTTCTATGGCTGGTAGCCATGCTTGTTCAGTCTCGTCGTTCTTGTTGAGCAAGTTGTATATTGTCGAGTATATGGCTTCTTTGAGTTGTCTTATTTTCCAATCTACTTCTTTTGTGGCATTCGCACATATTTTCGAAGGAAATGGTGAGTGTAAGTTTAAAAGCGAGATTTTTGCTGCTCCCCGCCCATCTCCATTAAAGACATTAATGAGTTAAAAATTGTGCTATTTAGGGGCTTGACTAATTAAGCTGCTATTTCTTCCTTTTTTAATTACAGACTACACGAAAAAAAGAAAGGCTGACTCATTACACACCGTAGCAACTAGCTTAGAATACCATTACACACCATAGCAACTAGCTTAGGATACCATTACACACCATAGCAACTAGCTTAGGATACCATTACACACCATAGCAACTAGCTTAGGATACCATTACAGACCATAGCAACCAGCTTTGGGTACCATCACAGACCATAACAACCAGCTTTGGGTACCATTACAGACCATAAAAATTAGTCTCTGTTATTGTCAGATATGCGAGCTAACAATTAATACTTCATTACACACATAAGTAAATAGGTAATGATCTAATTATAGGTTTTGGAAATCAAGGTAGATTTTTCAAATGAACTATTCTGAATTGTTTTAGTAAGTCTAAGGGATATATGTGAGTTCCACATTTTAGTCCCGAAGGGGCTGCGCTAACAAGCTTTTATTCTTTGGTTTAGTCCGACTGTAGTTTCTCCACAATTACAATTAATTTGATATATGACCGAATTTGATCCTGTGGTTGTTCGGGAATTCAGGTATGATGTTAATTTGTTCGGACATGAGGAAAAACAGTTTTATCCTTAATTTGTTTAATTTTTGTTTTATTACTTCAATTCCAGGTGTGTACGGTAAGGTGATGTAGTGTTTTATTTTTTCTCTTTATTTTCATTTTATGTAATGGTGACTTTTGTATGGTTTTTTAATTGTGTTGTTGTTATTATCTTGTGAATTTCATCGTCTGGATAATTCGAGTTTTTTAAGATTGGTGTGGGTTGTTATAAGTCCTCATCTTGTTCTTTGGTGTTTTGTGTGGCACTTATTATTCTAGATGTCATATTGGATACGATATTTCTTTTTACAGATTTATGGTGGCAAGATTGATAATTTAACAATGTGTTTGCAGCGGTTTGTTTTCTAAACCACCTAACATCTATTTTATTATCATTTGTGTTCTTGGTTAATGTGGTATCAAGAAAATTAATTTTATTATCCTTTTCAAATTCTGTTGTGAATCTGATTAATTCTGTATGACTCATTTTAGTTATTATTAATATATCGTCGACGTATCTAAATAGTTTTTGTTCTGTCCCTAGAGCATGTACTGAGTTCAGGGTACTCGTATACTAAGAAAGCCTTAGCAAGGTGCCTGATATGGGTACTTCGAAAATTTTCAGTAATTATACTGATGTAGGCACTGTATTGGGTACCCGCACCTGTAATTTTACTGAAAAAGACTCTACAGGGTGTCCTAGATTTTTCGCGTTCTGTGTAGCGACTGTTCATTCACCGTTTTCTTTGGCGCGGACGGCTCCTTATAAACAACTCGGCAAATCATAAGAAACTAAACTATTTTCATATTTTTTCTTCTAGATTATTTCTTGACTATTTATTAGTCGAGAATGTGCCGATCTTAATCGTCAATTAAGAGCGGACTACTCTGAAGTGGTCTGATGGAGATTCGACCAACCCAAGTTTGATCAAATCCCAAAATCTGACCTGTTGAAGTTGTCAGAATTGGAAAAATAAAATAAAATTGAAAAAATGTAGCAACTTGCTTTGAGACAAAAAAAATGAAAAAGGCCAAAGATTAGGATCGATGATTAGCATATTGCAATTTTGGTAACAGGGTATCTAAGGATACTATGTAATGGTACCCGGTTGAGTACTTGATTAGTACCTTCAAGTACCCATTTACTAGACACTTTAAAGCAGAGTACCCACCCCAGTACTTAACACGTACCTAAAAGTACTTTAAGGTACTTCAGTACCCGAAAGATCCTGTGACATACTAGTATCAGGATACTTTTTCAGGTACCCTTAACTCAGTACATGCACTAGGGGTATTTACTTTACTAAGATGCTTACTAATATTGTCGTCCAGATATAAATCTGCTAGTATGAGTGATAAGCAGTTTCCCATTGGTAAGGCACGTTTTTGTTTTGTAAAATTTGCTATTAAATTCCGTACAGTTGTTACTTAAAGATAGAATGAGCAGTTTCTTTAGGTCTATCTTACTCAATGTTGATTCATTGAAAGTTGTTGAATTTTCAATTCTGTTTATTGCTATGCCAACAGCTCTTGTTAATGGTATATCGGTAAACATATCTTAGACATCTAAGCTTGCGAGATTTTCGCCTTCTTTCATATTTATTTTAGTTATTTTGGTTACAAATTCAGATGTGTTATTCATTGTATTGTCGACTGTTGTTCTTAGTTCTTTAATAAAAGAAAAGGCGAAATTTGATATTGATGGCAGTATTGTGTTTCTCAAGCAAGTTATTAGTCTCATTGAGTGATTGACTTCGTGCAATTTTGGTTAACCTCGAATTCGAGGTAAGTCTTCAATTGAATTTAGTTGAAATTTCAGACTTTGTTTTATTTTATTTTATTTGAGCAATTTTTCGGTGAATGCAGAAATGTTCTTTTTGTGTACTAAAAAAAAAAGAGTACACTATAGAATCGGTCAGTGTGTCCGGCCGTCCGTTTATTCGATAACTCTTCACAATTACATTCGATTGAACTGAAATTTTGTGCACAGAATTGTCTTATCAATATCTAGGTCGAGTTCGAAAATGAGAAGGATCCGTCAAGAAATGGCTGAATTATCGAGAAAAATGTCATTTTTGATCAGACCATCCCTGAGGGGGAGTACAGGGATTTTTCAAAAAAAACTTTTTTCTCAGAATTATACACAACATATATAAATCATCTCAGTTTTTAACGCTGATTCTGAATCTGGTGTTAGTTTTGAACTAAACCGTAGCTTTCTAACGAAACATCGCCTGAAAAACGTCTCAAAATGCACAAAAACTGCATCCAGAAATCAAATTGCCTAGTTTCTCATGATAATTTTGGTGTTCAAACATTCCAGAATGACTCATATGTCCCATGCACTTTTTGAAGTACACATAACTCTCGGATGAAATCCGGTTTCCACATTTTTATTAATAGGATTTGCCATTTGTTCATACATTTTCGTATCATTCAGCTTTTCTTCAATTTTTGAAAAGTAATCATCTTTATTTAATGTTACCACTTTTCCACCTTTGTCAGCTTCAACGATCATGATATCCTTTTTATTTTTGATTTATTTTAGGGTATTCCTTTCATCTTTTGTAAGGTTATCAGTATTTGGTTTTCACCATGTACGTGTGAACGTCATGATTTCGTTTATTGCAGTTTGTTTTTATTAAGTTTGGTGCTGTGAATAATCCTTTTTCTGTATGTGTTATATAGTCGATTAAGTTGACAGATTTTTGGCGTTAGAACAAACTTCAAGCCTTTTTCTAGTACATGTACTAGTCGACGCTCTTGACTTCGATATGTCCTGATTCTTGTTTTTCTTGAACATCAGGCAAGATTCTTGTGTTCTTGCATTCTTGTCTGATCCTTGTGCTCTTGCAATTCTTACATGATTCTTGTTTTCTTGCAATTCTTGCATGATTCTTGCTTCTTGCCATTTTGGCAAGATTCTTGTTTTCTTACAATTCTTGCTATTTTTGAAAAAATTCTTGCAATACTAATGAATTTCATTTAGGCATCCATACGGTTACCTCCTTTCGATCCTATTATATTTTAATTTCAAATAAAAAAATACAAGAAAAGTACATTACATGCGCAAGAGAACATACAATAAGCTCATAACGCGTACAAAAAGATTAAAAAAAAAGAAACGAAAACACTTGAACACAACTATCTATTTAAAAAACATATCTGTTATAGTTCGTCCGCGTCATCTAGAAAAATATATCTTGAATAGTGTCCAATATTTTAGTACAATTTATTTGATTACTTCTTTTTATTTAACTTTATTTTCTATCATCATATTTACAATCAAGCTTTTCGAAAGAAATCTGTAATTGAACTTTCCCGGTTAGTTTTTAATTCGATGTAGGCATCAGTAAGTTTTGATTCTAGGTTAGTGACGAATTGATGAAGTTCCAGTTGGCGAGTAGACGCAAGTAGATGAAGATTTCGAACCATTTCAAGCGCATCAACGAGCGAAGGAGGTTGGGCGTGGGTGTAAGGTAATGACACGACGTCATTTTCCAAATGATATGAATATGTGATGTAAGAAAAACAATAGTATTTATACTCTTATTATCATTGACGGAACAATGAGAAGTGTATAGATGAATTGTTCTTTTTGTTCAATCGGATTAACTTTTCTTTTTCTTTCTCTTCGAACAGCAAGGAGAGATGAGATGAGAAGAAAAAAGAACATTCTACTTCTTATAACATTCACTATATCTGCCCATGTGAGCGAGGTAGATGTACACTAGGGGCTGAAAAAACAATGCCCATTCTTCGAGATTAGAGGTGCCCTTGTTAGAGAGACTCATACTCAGCAAAAATTGATCGGTTGTTCCCCCCAGTGCCCATATAAGTGAGGTGCCCTTGTTATAGGGGTACCCATGTAAAGAGATTTTACTGTATTTATAAGTATATATACACGAAACATCACGTGATAGTTTTCTTTAAGATATAATAAGAATCGTTGAAAGGAAAAGAAAAAAGATTCTTGTCTGAATTTCAAAAAATCTTGAATATCTTGCCATCCTTACCTGATTCTTATTTATCTGAGCAATCAGACAAGATTATACTTTTCTTGAAAAACAAGCAAGAATCTTGTTTCTTTCCTGTCCCGAAGAATCTTGCCTGAATATTATGATTACAAAGAAGCTTGTCTGGTATTCAAGTAGAACAAGAATCTGGACAGATCGAAGTCAAGATCGTCGACTAGTGCATTCAATTGTTGTTTGTTTAAGTGGATGTTTGATAAATTGACGAGATTCGATTGTTTGTTCTCCATCATTATTATCTTCGTTACTTTTGTCTTTCTTATTGTTTATTGTTGATGTTTTGTTTTGTTTGTATTTTAGCGCCTTCAATTTTCTATTGTGTGTTGCTCGTATTATATTTTTATTTTTATCTTGTGTACGGTAGTACATCCATTGAAGGCCTAATTTATGGTCTCTATTTTGTTGGTATTTATTCCTGTAGCACTTCAATATTGCTTGTTGCGGTTTTATTTCGATTGTATTCCATCTTTGTTGCATGTAACGCCATTGTAACGTATTGTTTCTTAATTTTATCATTGTATTATGAGTTATTGTTTTATTTCTGTAATTATTAGTGTGATATTTTATAATAAAGCCTTTTGGAGTGAAGTTATGGTGTTTACACTGTTGGAGGAAATTTATATGTTGCTCAATTTCGTTTTGTTTTATTAACAGTTTTTTCAACTTTTTGGCTATTGTTGTTGTTCTCTCTCCATAGAGATTTTTGTAATTACATGTGTTGAGGAAGGCCATTATAATTGTATTATTTTGTTTTTTTTCTCTTCCTTTTGTTTTAATGTTTTTTATTAATTATTTTCCGATTAGAATAAGTAATTATTTTAAGACGTTTCGGAGATATATTTCTCCTGCTTCAGTTTTATTTTATTTGATGTTATGTTTTTGTTTTTACTGTTTACAATACGTATCTGATTATTCTTTTAATTTTAATTTTAATAGTGGAACGGAATGACAAGACGGTAATACTGACTGATAAAGCTTGTATGTTTTGACGTTCCGTTCCACTATTAAAAGAAAAAGAAAAAGAACAGTCAGATACGTATTGTAAACAGTAAAAACAAAAGCATAACACCAAATAAAATAATACTGAAGAAGGAGAAATATATCTCCGAAACGTCTTAAAATAATTAATACAAAAAAATTAAAACAAAACGAAGAGAAAAAAAAAAATAATACAATTATAATGACCTTCCTCAGCACATGTGATTATCCATCATGTATATTTTTTTTAGACGTAATGTTTTTTTGCCTGATGTGACGAAGTCATAATGCTGATATAATAGAAGATTTATCTCCTTCAAAGTCATTGGATATCAATAGGAATCAATTCAAAACTACTGTTTTTTTAATTTTTTAGTTAGAGAGGATTCTACTGTAGTAGGTTGTAGTGCAAAGAAAACGTCAAACCATATTACAAATTCGATGTCAAGTCTAATCATTTAGTCATCATAAATGGAATAAAATCGACGAGATGAATACTAAAACGTAGTTACTCTATTCGAGTATCTTGGAAGAAAGAAGAATTAAATTTTGTTTTAGATATTTCTGGAGTTAAGATAGATTTTCACTTGAGAATCTTTGGATATCTTTTCTGTTGTTTGTTGCTCTCTTTTAGATTACGTATGCTCTATTGGCGAGGTCTTTCTCATATGTTGCATAGAACTTATATCGAATATGCACATTGGGTTCCTCGAAAATTATCTATTGTTTTAATTCTGATTATAGCAAGCATTATATTGATTACCATAAATGTTTCAGCGAAGCGATACAACCACGAATCGACCAATGACGATGAGCTACCCAAAAGTGCACTATTGAAAGAAACTTTGAATCCGCTACGCTCACTTCTCTCTCCCGAGCTTCAATGGTGCTCTTCTAATCCATTCTTAGCTAATTTTAAACCAAAGGTTGTCATGGAATTGGAGAAGAAATGGCTAAAATGGAGTCGAAATCAATTTTCAACTGCATATGATGCTATGATTGAATACATTTTCGTAGCCCAGCAAGTTCGAGATCAAATTGCTAAATTTGCTTATCCAGTCTCATTGCCATTACCTTGTTTTTCTGAAGATGGCCTAAAGCGCTATGGTACTCGTGATGAAACAGGGAAAATACTTTGCGCCATTGATAATCTCAAACATGTCGATAAATGTGTTATTTATAGTTTAGGCTCAAACAATCAGTTCGATTTTGAAAGTGATCTTTCTGCTCACACACATTGTGAAATTCATACATATGACTGTACGAGCTTTCCACCGACCAAGCCGATCGAACGCTTATCATTTCATAAAGTATGTCTTGGAAAACAACCACAGTTGCAAAGTCACATATTTCCGAATGTTCAATATTATCATCACGTAGAACACAAAGCTTTTGACAAGAACTTCAAAAGTTTCCAAAATATACTCAAAGAAAATAATCATACACAAGTACATATTTTAAAAATGGATATCGAAGGAGGCGAGTACGCAGTATTTGCAGATCTATTTGAACCAGTCAATCAGATCTATATGCCTTATCAGATAACGTTCGAATCTCATTGGTGGAATAAAGATATTTCTCATGCAATAATGCACCAACAAATGTTTTCACAATTCTGGAAGTTGGGCTATAGATTTTTACAACATGAACCCAATCCACAAAACAGAGCATGTATAGAATGGACATTGTTACGTGTTTTTTGTTAAATAAATAATAAATTTAAAAAAAATACCCATTGTGGCACTGTACACAACTTCTAATATATAATACGGTTTATACTATTAGGGATCTAGATTTTATTTTGTTCTCTATAGAAAACTGACAATAATAAAGGTGCAGATAGAGTTTTTTTTATGTAGATGAATAATTATATTCATTTATTGATGATTTGTACGATCTTTCATCAGATAATACTATTGTTCATTTTATTTTCCTACAGAATCTCATTAAAAATAATTGGTATGATGCAAAAATTATTGAATGTTTCACACATAAATACAAACATCTGGGAAGAGCCTTCTGAAATCTTGATGAGCCTTTTTAGATTTTCTTGCTCATGTACCAAATTTTAAACTTTTTCAAATATGTTTGTATGAATGCAGCAGTGGTAATAGCCAGTTAACCAGTAACTGTAGTCGATATGCCTATACACACTGTAGCTCCTATGTGATAATTACCAAGAATTTATCTAAACGGATTCTTAATCTTCTCTGTACTTTAGTATTCAGGTCGAGGTTTACGGGGTCCATTTACGGTCGTAAACGGTCGTGTATGCTCCGTTCACGATCGTATTTGGCCGTGATACATGGCTCATTATTACGATCGCATATTGCCGTGTCGTATACGGGGCAAAACGAAGATCGTAAACGACTCCGCTAGTTCAACCTGGACACTCTTATTTTTAGGATAACTTTGTTGACTTTCACATTGTTTTGATGACTCATTATGATTTTTACTATCCAAATGACTTGATATGATGAACAAAGAAGTCCAAAAGTCTCAATTCATTTGTTTCTCTCTTCCTAGAATCAATAACTGAATATAGGACACTTATTACAATTGCAAGATTCTGTGTCATTGATTAACTTTTCATAGTTATATAGAATATTTTTTCTATTATATATTAATGTTAGCTCTAATATCTATAGAATGAAAAGAATATATAAGGAATGAAAGAGAGATATATTAAGAGCGAAAGAGACAAGCAGTGGCATTGATGTTATGTGACAGAACGAAGAAGAGGTGAATCTCATGAGCCTCGAACCCACACCTTCCGCTATCCGAGTAGATGTCCTAACCAGTTAGGCTAGAAGAACATCTTAATCTTCTTTTAGCGTTAGTAAGTTACATCACTAACGCTAACAATTAATACAAATGGTGCTATTTGTACGCATTATCGTCAAATACACGAATTTGGTAGTTTCTATATTTATTCTATGTTAATGATCGTCCAAGTAATATATGACCAATTTTCGATCTGTTTGTGCGATATGGGGGTAAATGAACATAAAGCTTCTGTGACTGAGAGCTGTTTAACCTATAACACAACTTTGATTAAACGAATTATTTCAACAGAACAGAATCAATTTGCTTGCAGTGAAATGATAATATACATGATCAGGATTTCTACTCACGGTAACTGTATTCAATCATTTTCAAGAATTATATCTTCGACCATATGTAAGTCTGAAAGCTCATAATTTTCAACTATAAACCAATTCTATTCTAATATTAGCTATGGAGTTTTTATTATGTACTAAAAGGTATCTTTTAAAAGAGTAATTTGAATATCCGATAAAATACTTTTCTTACACAAGTGTCCATTATATCTCATCTTATCACACAATTTTAAAATCACTTTTGATTGTAATGATAATTCTTATTCATATGAATCTATTTATTAATCATCAATTTATTCTGAAACAATCGAACATATTGAAGAGAAAGACATCAAAAGTAAGAATTCTTTTAAAATTTTAAAATGGCAGATAGTTCGAAAGTTAGTCATCATCTATTTGACAGGAAAAAGCATAGTTAAAAAAAACAATTATTAAAAAAGTAGAATTGTATTTTTTCGTCATCTAATGGTTATTCTCCACGAGTACAAGTATATCACTAGTGCATTACGTACATTATAATATCAAAAGAAAAAAGAAGCGTATAAAATCATTGGCATGTTGTCCTATAAGCAGCTAAGTTTAATTTTGCTAGCCTGATAATCAATATTAGTCCCTGATTAATGTCACCGTAGTTCTAATAGTAAGTGCACTGATCTCAAATATCATGTTTTCTTTCAAACTGTAAGATACTTACAGAGATCTAAATTCTTCTCTGAACTGTTAAAGAGTAGTTTTTGAAGGAAAAGTCCAATAAATTTCGATTAGGATTCGTCGAAACTAATTACATTTGATGCATATTTCTTTTCTCTGTCAGAGCTTATAGGAATGTTTTAGACACAGAAGCTTTTTATCTTACGATAGATGCCAAATACCACTCCAATCGTGTACTTTTGTGATAAATAATGATGTTTTCAGTCTCATAAAGTTCTAGTTTCTACAGACGTGCCAGTGAGGTTTCCTCACCACAATAAGTAGTTCGACGTGCTATTTCTCATGATATAATTTTCAACTTGGAATTCGAGGTGTCTTAGAAAACATTTTCAATCCAACTATACTATACTAAAAAGACAATTTGTATATTTTTGTACTTAAGATTATTTTCGAACGTACGAGAAAAATCCGTTTGCGCTTAACAAAGATAATGTTTGACTTCCATTTCTAAAGAGAATTAACTATTTTCTCCCAAGAAAGTTTTTTTTTAACTACCGCTACGTTCTGAATAAAACCAAACGAATGTTATGTATCCTTGTATCACACGATATTTTATTTAACAAGTTAAGTTATTTGTAAATGATGAAAAAGAAAAACATTATATACGAATACTAATGTTTATTTTTAGTTTGATTGTAAACAGATTTTTACTGGTACAACTAATGAGAAAAGTAGTTGAAGTGTCCTTTCGCCGTAGACTTCACATTTTGTTCACAAGTACACCTCAATACCAATTTCAAAGATTTTTCTGATCATTTCAAATCAGATTCTTTCAAAAGTAATTACCTCTTATTGCAATAGTCGTTGATAGAATAGTTGAATAAAAATAATATTAACAATATTTAAAAGAAAAAATTCTCTCCAAATTAACAGTAGTGTCAAACTTGAAACTTGAGTTCAACTGAAACTTCAAATTTCAAGTTTCAAGTTTCAGGTTTGACGTTATTGCTCTGACACTACTGCTTCCCCGGCACCCACATTAAGGGTACATATGTGTGTGTAGACAAGCGTATCTCCCTTCCCCGGCACCCACATTAAGGGTACATATGTGTGTGTAAACAAGCGTATCTCCCTTCCCCGGCACCCACACCCTTGAAAGTTGAAAGTTGAAGGTTGAAACTTGAAAGTTGAAACTTGAAGTTTCAGTTGAATTCAAGTTTCAAGTTCGACATGTATGCAAATTAATACATCTATTTTAGGATCTGCATTATCTCGATACATTTGTCGAAAGTATGATAATATCAAGACTAATTATAACAAATAAAATCGGCGAATTACCCAGTAATATTCAAGTTATACCACTAAAAGAATCTCCTCTTAGAAGTTAACTTTAATTGAGTTTTTTTTCATTTTTGCACTTTTTTATTGTTATGGAGTACATTCTCTTTTCTTCTTCCATTATACCTATCCCATGTTGAGAAAACGTGGCCATAAACGACTCTATACGAAGCAATATGATGATATGCGGAGGAAAAAACGGTCGTTTACTATCCTCATACAGAGTTTGTATACAATTTCGGTTTTGATCCGTATTTCTCCGTATGCGATCGTATACAGTCACATTGAAAATCAATTGATCCACATGTTTTCTGATATCTGAACATCCTTAGCATTGTTATGGAGTATCTCTAAAAAAAACAAATAAATAAATGATATTATTCATCACATAGGAATTTTGCTATTCATAATTGTATCTTTAAAATGACTAATTAGTTGTCAACGATTAATTAACTTGTATATTCAGTAATACTTGCACATCACTGATCAACCAAGCAGATTTTGTTGAACACTCAAAAGAATGCTCATTTTCACCCAGAAGACACACTATACAGTCATTCTAAATCAGGATGGTAATGAAGAATAAACAGACAACAGAAACAGATGATTTATTTTTTCTAAGACTTACCTTTACAGTCTAAGGTATATCGTACTATCAACTTTGTCACAAGCAGGCAGGCAGATGGACACAGATCAATGTCAATTTCTTAGGCCGGAATTGTTCTTAAAGTGCAAAGAATTATTTTTCGACTAACTCCCCAAATGTGTAAGCTTTATGAGGTCGGGTTTTCATCTTCAAAAAGAGTGATGTGAACGACATGGATCTGTATAAAATTCACTGAGTGAAAGCATTTTTTCTAAAGTTGTTTTCATAGATATATATTTTTTTGGTCTATTTTGACGAGTTTTCCTACGAAGTTAACATTAAATTAGACCAACATTTAGCCTAAATCTTTGTTTTCTTCTCGAGAGTTTTTTTTTTATACTTTAGTGTTAAACTATGAAAACTTTGCTGTAAATACAGAAAGATTTGGCATACGTGTTGGTCTAATTTAATATTAAATTGCCGAGACATTTTGACATTCGAACCTATCGTTAACAGTAAGGTAACGCAAATATGTAACTAGTTTTTGAGCGTAAAACCAAGGGATTTCATTTAGTTTATATAACTTATAATAACACTTAATTAGATCGATGATTGTAATTGTAGGCAAATTGTTTTCTATTTTGTATAGTAACCTTTTTCTTTGTCTCATAACTCATATCGATAACCTTTTTGATACATGTAATAACTGTATATTTTTCCTATAAAATATAAAATAAAATAAAATTGATTTGTTCATTTTTCAAAGTTTATTTGAGTAATAAATAACAATAATCAACATTTTTCTGCATGAGGAAAATAGTCTTTTAAATCTGGAGATAATTCTGGCTTATGGTATAAAGTTAGACATTTGATTTTGGAGCAATTCATTCGTGTGGCATCTCTTGTAAAATTACCCGTTGCGTGTTGTACGGAGTTATAATCGACACGAAGATAAATATCATTCAATAAACACTTTTTAGTACTATTCAAATTATTCCACATAATTTTCATGAGTTTGAACAAGATCAAGTTCAATAAGATGAAGACACTGTATGATTGAGCATTATTGATTCTCATTCTTTTGCGGCTCCCAATTATACAAATGTAGTCTTTTGATAGATGGGGAATGATTTAGCAATTCGAAGCAAGAATTCATGTTCGAAAGGACGTTCATCAAATAACGATATTTCGCGAACACATTTAAATAGTTCATCATGAAAATTGTTCGTTATATTTTCAAAATACGTGAATGCATACGGATATGAATAAATATGACAATGAACTTGGTTTTCTTTTAGAAAATAATCAATACATGACATTAGTTGATTGTTCATAGAATTTTTAAATGTATTTTGTATATCTTCATTTGACGGTAAATTAAATTGATTATTAAAAGAAATAATGAACGAATTTTAAATTCGAATTTCTTTAATTTAGTCGTATGATTGAAAATATTCTCTTTCAAATTATTACCATCAATAATTGGTGCAATATGATTGGCACAATACAAACTGAGTTCTTGTAAATTTGATATTCGGTGTAAAAGTGGAATAAGAAAATTATTGTAGACCAATAACTCCGGTTCATGAGTTAGTATAAAGCATTTTAAATTGAGAAGTTTTCTCTACAAAAAAAAACGACAGTTATAATGACTATAATTATGATTCATTAATTCATTCACAAGGTATTAATATGGATCATTTATTTTATTATTGATCATAGACAACTCAGAAACATCAGACTCTAGTTGACGATCGTGCCTTCTTTCTGTCCAGATTCTTGTTTTTCTTGAATATCAGACAAGATTCTTTGTAATCATAATATTCAGGCAAGATTTTTCGCGAAAGAAAAGAAACAACCCAGAAGAATGATTCCGATAGTGGGATCCTATCGGAATCTTATCGGATATAGTATGGATTTAATTAAACCGACGAAATATTATCGGTATCCGGGTGTGGGACCTACAATCGGAACCCTAGTGTTGGAATCAGATAGATTCCAGTGTCGGAATTTAACGGAATCCAACATAAGTATTCGACCCATGTGTTATGTTTGCATCATGTGCTTATTCATTGGTGATTAAGAAAATGTTTTTTTCCGTCGGATTGGTTAGTAGATCCGTGACCAGGAATCTGATCGGATTTTGTCGCCTTGTCAGATCCCACGAGATTTGATAGGATTCACTGTCGGATTCATTCACCTGGGAAGATCCTTGCCTGTTATTCAAGAAAAACACAATCTTGTCTGATTGATCAGATAAATAAAAATCGCGTAAGAATGGGAAGATATTCAAGAATTTCTGAAATTCAGACAAGTTGCTTCTTTCTATTCCTTTCAACGATTTGTATCATATCTTAAGGGAAAATATCACGTGATGTCTTTGTCTATATACTTATAAATATACAGAAGTTTGAACGTAAATATCTTTTTCTTTCTTTCTAGATGATAATGAAGATAACGCTGACGAACTGTAACAGATGTATTTTTTAAATAGATAGTTTTGTTCAATTTGTTTTCGTTTTCTTTTTTTTTCAATTTTTTTTGTACGTATGAGGTTATCGTATATTTTTTTTAATTCGAAATTAAAATATAATGTACGAATAAATCTTCTTAGGTTTAGAAAAACAAATGGACGGCATTCTTTTTTTTTCGGGGAATGTGCAAACAAGTACCGAGAGGAGGCAATCGTATGGATGCCTAGATGAAATTCATTTGTATTAGAAGGATTTTGTCAAAATGGTAAGAATTATGATAAAAGAAGAATCTTGCCAGAAAGTAAAAATCTGCTTTTTCAGGCAAGAATCTTGTACAGAAGGAATGACAAAAGAATCTTGTCTGATGTTCAAGAATAACAAGAATCTGGACAGATCGAAGGATCGTCGACTAGTGTTGAATGAGTAGTCATTTAACAATACAATACTCACTCAATAGATTCTTATGAGAAGGTGGGTATTTATTAAAAACTCTAATACTATTACAGAAAAAAATAATTTCGTGGTTTTCTTTCTTTTTATGTATACTGTGCATTTTTCATTTCTTCTCTACCTATCGTAATATACACAGCCAGAGAGAAAGGAAAGAACAGAAAAGAGAAAGATTTATCTATACATACACGGTGCTCATCTAATTTCGTTGTTTACTTGAATTTTTTTTCTAGAAAGGAAGATAGAGATCTCAGAAAACTATCTTGATGAGTTATCAAGTCTGACAAGCTTTTATAATAGTCTATAATGTTTTCTTATTCTATGAAATTTCTGAAGGCCTCTTATATGGACGATATTCTGTATTTCACCGTATGCAGACTCCGTTAAGCTCGACCTGAGTAGTAATGGTTCGGACGAATTCACTACTGTATTCACTGAAAATCGATAGGATTATGCTTACATTGCACTGTATTCTGATTTTTTAAAATAATCGCTTTAATTCGTTGTCACTTTAGTTAATCACCCTATCTTTTTTTGTCAATTTTAGCATTCTAATGAAAAGATGTTTTAAAATCAAAAAAGGAGAATTTTTCGTCTCATCCTATCTCATTCGAAGTTATGATCTGTAAGTCTTTTGTTGTCAACGTTAATTTGATTTAACTGATTCCAAACTTTTCATGGGTTTCTCAAATAATCTAATAGGGCTTTATGAACAAACACTTAATTGGATTTCGAGAGAAATCGTTGATAATATATTAAAAAGATAGCAGTATAGTTATTGAATATATGCAGCTACAAATGAATCTTTCAAAATATTAAATAGAAAAGATATTTATACTAAAGAGGTAACAACATTTGAATTATGACTTTCATGGTTGTAAAACAAACAATGTAACTGAGGCATTAATAAAACAAAAGAGTCGTTTATTATATGGTCTACAACGACATCTTGTTATAAATGGTACAAGTAAAGAGGTGGTTGCTCTGTTGATTAAGAGGCAAAATTGATGTGGATGAAATTGTTTTCATTTCATTGTTTGATCACTTTTCTTCAACAAGTTTACATCGATAATGGATATTCAACATGTTTACACAAAGAAACGATCAGAATTTGGTCGTCAAGTAATTTTTACAGATCGAGCTGTTGAATCAATTGCTGATATTCCACCCAATCCCGATCTATCTCGCGAATATATTTCACGTAATCCCGTTGAACTTGCTATACAAAATGTCCGGGAATTTTCTGAACATTGGGTACGGTTTTCGAAACTCAATTTCCTTTCGTTTTCTTTTTAATACGAGAAAGTCTTTTGATAACTATAGGTAAATACAGTTCGATTTGAAACAGAAAATCGAGGTATAAATCATGTTGAAGGTGGTTGGCCAAAAGATATAAATCCACTTGAACCTGATCAAACATCACGTTTTCGAAAGAAAACAGAAAAAGAAGATGGTTTCACTCGATCCATGTTATCACTTGGAAATGTAGATATTTACTAATGTTTGTTTCGTTAATTGATACTATATAAATATGTTAATTTAGTTAGTTGAACATACAATCAAGCAAAACAATATTGTTGACATTTATGAAAATTACTTTCAAAATTTAGAGCCCGATGTTGTTGAAGAAGCACCATATGCGAAAACTGTTAACATCTATCGGTACAAGTCTAGTTGAATTTGTTTTTTTTAGTGAAATTTCGAATATTTAGTGATCCACATAAAACTCGACGTGCTGCAAATCATATTTCATGGTATGCTGATGGAGCAAGAAAATTAGCTGTTTCTTATTGTAATCTTGAATTTCAATCCGGTACCAATGATTCATTTATCGACTCATACATCTGGGATACGGGTAACTACAAAAATAAAAAGCTTCGAATTAACATATTTATTCATTCAATAAATTAAAATAGAAAATCCAACAAAACCTGATCTTCATCTAAAACCAATATCTCCACTTGTTTGCATTGAGTTTAACCCAAAAGATACACATCAACTAGTTGGTGGTTGTTATAATGGTCAAGTTTGTAAGTTGACAATTCTTGTTTGATTCGATTGACTACATTTTATGTATAGGTATATTCGACACACGAAAGGGTAGTACAGCTGTCGAACAATCACTTATTGAAAATAGTCATCGTGATCCAGCTTATAAAACAGTATGGTTACAATCAAAATCAGGCACAGAATTTTTTTCAGCATCAACTGATGGCAAAGTAAACTAAAGAGTTTGTTTTTTCTATGATATTGTGAAAGCTGATTGTTAAACTTTTAGATTCTTTGGTGGGATACAAAAAAATTATCTGAACCGGTCGAAACATTAATATTAGATATTGAAAAAAAGGGTCGACTAGAAAATGCTCTTGGTGCTATGTCATTAGAATATGAATCAACTATTGTAAGTTGAAATTTTCTTGGCATTGCAATCGAATAACTTTGATATTCTCTAGCCAACTAAATTCATGGTTGGTACAGAACAGGGTCGTATCATATCATGTAATCGTAAGGGAAAAAATGATGCCGAAAAAATTGGCAATGTTTTTCCAGGACATTGGGGTCCAGTTTATGCACTTCAACGTCATCCTAACTTTTTAAAAAATTTTTTATCTGTTGGCGACTGGACTGTACGTATTTGGTCAGAAGAAATGAGAGACGATTGCATTATGTGGACAAAGTAATTTCATCGTATATTAATTGAATTTAAAAATAAATACAAATTATTTTCCCGTCTTTTAGACCAAGCGTCCATGCACTTACCGATGGTCAATGGTCACCAACAAGATCATCTATATTTTTTACAACTAAAATGGATGGTAAAACAATTTCGATTTTATCAATGCAAAAAGAAATATAAGTTTATCTTGAAATTTTACATAGGTACATTGGATGTTTGGGATATATTATTTAAACAAAATGAACCCACTTTATCAATTCAAGTGGTGGATGAACCACTACATTGTTTACGTGTAGAAGAGCCTCATGGTCGTCTTGTCGCTTGTGGTTCACAGAATGGTACAGTCACATTAGTTGAACTATCAGATAACTTGTGTGTACAAGGAAAGAGTGAAAAAGCTTTAGTCAATGGAGTAAGTACTTAACAATATCAAAAATACCTTAGTTTTTTTCTAATGAATACATTAGATGTTTGATCGTGAAACACGACGTGCAAAAATTCTTGAAGCTCGAGGTCGAGCAAGACGAGATGCTCGAGGAAAATCAGCACACGGCGAGGTGACATATTTTAATTAGATTTTTTTGTATTTCTATATGTTATTTTTATGTGTTCAAGAAAACTGAAAAAGCAACGACAGATGGGGCAACTTTAGAATCAGAATTGAAAGAAGCTGATCCAATTGAAAAAGCTGAAAAAGATTTCTGGAAAATCGTTGACGAAGAAAAAAGAAAAAGAGACCGAAAAGCTGCTTTGGTTAGTTTTCTACGACAGCAAATTTCTTTCTATCTACTAGAAATCTTTCATTTTTATAGGCTGGCGAAAAAGCAGCAGCTGAAGCTGGAGAAACAACTCAAGCTGAAGAGGCAGCCCCTGCAACAGCAGAAACAACTGAATAATCTATGTTTTTTTCTATTTTTCTTTTTGTTTGTTTCGAAATATTTTACACGTTCTGGGTGTGTCTAGCACAAATTATTTGACTAATGCTCAATGAAGAAAAAGTCATAACAAAATTGTTAAAAAAAACGATCTGATTGTAACTTTTCTGTTGTGAATGAAAGAAAGGACCTATTTGAACGAGCGAGTTCCAACATTCTTCGAAATGCCCTTTATTAAATAAACGAAAAATTTCTTTTAGACATAACATATGAAAGTTAAATCTTTTTAAATTAATAACTTAGCGTTTGAATTCGAAACCTAAAACACAATATATATCCTAGACCAATATACAACGAATTGCGTTCATTTACGAATGTACTCATTTCCATCCAAAATATCGAATGAGACTTAAACTTAATACCCGTTTCGTGAAAAACATTAATGCACAGTTATGATGACAATAGTTTTATTTTCTAGGCAGCATTTTCCTTAGATATTTACCATACTAGCTATCGTTTGGAAATCTTTCTTTTTCTCGGCATATCATCATTTTTGTTCCAACAGCTCTATGTTTTATTTAGAAACAAAATTAATCGATGATCAACAATCAGAGAAAAGAAAATTTGTGAACAACTAAAATATAAAATGCACAATCAACGAGAAAAAAAAGTTAGAATAATGAATTTTTTAACCATTATGATAACAGAGATGAAAAATCAATACAATTTTATAACAGAAGAAAAAGAAAATAAATTTCAAGCATGCTTTCTATTTTTTTCCTAAAAGCGATCTATGGAGAATAAGAAACAATCCAGAGAGATTGCAATGCTTGACTAGAGAATCTCATTGAATTTATAAATCATTTAAAAAGTAAAACATACGGAATGTTACCCATAGCACGAAATAAACATATTTCAAATGCAGTAATATATTAAGAGAGTGAGTGAGCGAGTGAGAGAGAGAGAGAGCATAAATAGCAAACAAATGAGTAATTAACAGCTGCATAAAAACATAAACAAACTCATGCTAGTATTATTTTAAACCAAAATTATGTTAACAATGGTTGATCGAAATACCATCGTTGATTTGCATTATCGCCTGTTTCACAAGAAGCTAAAATATCACGTTGTGTTGTAGAAAAAAACTTTTTTTTCTTGCTAGTCTAACTTACCAAGTATTAATTGGCCAGAAGTTTTTGTTTTATCAGCAGTCATACATTGCCCTGATGTAACATGTTTCATATTTCGCGTCTAGAACAGCAAGATTAAGCTATTGAATAGAACTAAATTGAATATACCTGATTATTATAGTTCCACATTTGTTTCTGATTTCCTAGTGAACATTTTTGCAATTTAATAGCAATATTGGCACTACCTTCCATACAAAGATCATCAACACGAAGTTCACCTTTTTTAGAATAAGCCAAAATCTATGTGATATAAAAAAAACAAATTTTCCTATACAAATAAAATATATGATAATTGAGAGAATATAATTTTCTATACACAAATATAACTAGAATCAATCGATTGAGCGGGAAAAAAATAATGCAGCAAAACTGCCAATTAAATAAGTGTTCATTATTGCATTGAAAGATAAAATGTACTTTAAACAAATGAATTGCGATTGTTAGAGCCCGACTGAACACAAGAACTGATGTTGGCTAAATTTAGCAGTTAATTCCATGGACTCTATTCATCAAATTGACCAGTTCTCAAATCAATGAGATTCTCCAATCTTAATTGTGTTCGAAAGAAATACACTATGAATTTGTTTTTTTTGTGCATGCAAATGGCTTTCTAGTATATCTATCAGTATCCTATTCGTTCCTAATCAATGCATTTGTCGAACAATAGAAAACCAAAAATTATCATGATCATGCAATAGTGAACTGGTTTTTTTTAACATGCTTCATTTTCCGAACCTGGGTAACGGCAGCTACGGGTGAATGCGTTCGATCGATACATTTTTGTATGTTAAATGTAGCCGTACGATTCGTCCCGTGACTACCGTAGACATGATGAAAAGTTAAACAAGACATTGAATCCATACGCATCTGAAATAAGACAAACAAAAACTTAATGTACACACCTGGTTTACACCTTGATTTTGACAAGGCAAAATGCCTGCATCTTGATTAGCTCCATTATCATTGTTAAAACCCAATGAATCAACACAACCGTGTACTTCATTTTTTAACTAATCATCCGAAAGGTAGAGGTATAGTAAGTGTGAAATAGGTCAATATGATGTTTAAAAACACTGAAAATATTAAAAGGAAAATAAAATCAAACTCACTGCTCCAACATGATGAAAATCAACAGGCATTGAACTTTCAGGATATATATTTTGTAAATACCATTGAAAATCTTTACATTTAAGGCGTTCTCGAAAAGCAAGACGTTCTGACACATCGCCAGCATCGACACGTTTCAGTTCTATATAAACAAAAATCGATCAAATATATTTTTATTTTTACTCAATAACCACAAACCAGGCATAATGGCATACACAAAATCTTTATATTTATCAAGCCATACTTCAACAAGCCGCTTATTATTATGATAGATGACATTGCCAGTACCACCCGGAAACGTATATGGTGTTTGTTTACGAAATACGTGACCAACATGACTACCTTTAAGAATCATCGGATTAAAAAAAAGATAGTGTTGAATTTCAATATATCTTACATGGATGAATAAGAACTTTTCCACCGCATTGCCAAACACGAAATGACATTTCTAAATTTTCACCGCCCCACACTTCCATGCCTGGATCATAAGCACCAATTTCGTAAAAGTATTCACGGTTTATTGTAAATAAACCACCAGCCATTGTCGGCGATCTGTTTCATTTAGCAAAAACAAAAGTTAGAATTAATGGAAGACAAGCTATAGAATATGTCAATCATACAATAATGGTAAAGAATGATCACCATTTCGTCGTACTTCTTCTCGTTGTGGTACTGGATACCAACGAAAGTTTAATCTCCAATTAAATCCACCCTAACAAATAGAAAAAAAAATATTCATATGAAATCATTCATTTTTATCTCAACATACCCAAGTCATATCACTACCAGTTAAATAAGCAAAATCATCATCATTGATTACATCAATTATTGGACATACAACAGCTGTTCTAAAATTCAAATCATTTTCTAATTTAATAGATGCTCTTTTGTTGTACTATTTTGTCTGTTACTCATAAATTCATTGTATTCCTCTATAATTTCACAGTCAAAATGTTAACTTCTAGGACTTCAAACTTGTTGTCCAAGGCAAACATTTCATCAGTGAACTTTCACCACAATCGTCCTTGTTTGTAAGTAGAAAACCGCATAAGATTCGATATATTGAAATTCGAGTACTTTTATTGAGTTCAATAAACTCTTGCACATTATTCTCAAGTTTGACTGCAAGGCTTTCTTTATATTTCAGTTAATGTGAAACATATTGACAACGGTATCAACTCTAGAGAGAATGATATGAAAACACATGTCTATTTTGTTTTTACCGCTTCTCGGGTAACTATCTCTCAGTAATATTGCTTGATACATCAACTTAATTTCATTGCTTGCCATAATTTCTTCTTTAACTCTAAGATTTCTTCAAACTCAGCAAGTGCTCTTTTCTTTTATAAATGAAACTATTACATACCGATCTTTTTTAATTTCATACAATAAGTATTCAAGCCAACCAGCTGAACATTCAACATGAGCATCAAGAAATGTTAACGTTTCACCAGTAGCTATTTCAGCACCTATGAATTAAACAAAACAACTTTTTTTAAATAGCTTATCATATTTTACACATTTACCTCTTAGACGTGATTTCATTAATCCTAATCGATCCGCATTTCTTAATATTTGAACTCGTACAGGTAATGATTTACTAAATGTTTCTAATGGATCTTTAAGATATTCTATCAATAAAAGAAATAAGAGATGGAAAACCAATCATATATTGACATTAATATTACCTCGACTAATGCTAGCATCATCGACCATGATTATTTCATGTATATACTTTATTGGACTTCGTAAAATAATGCTGGTTAATGTTCGAAGTAATGTTGAATTACCTTCATTATGAAATACAATAATAATTGATGTTGATGGTAAATCAGATGGAAATTTATGTGCTAGACATCTATACATACAAGAAAATACATAATCAAGAATGCAAAAATTTTTTTTATACTTTGGTGATCGTTGATCTCGAACTGAACGATTGAGTGCCATCAAATCTGAAGCAAGAATATTAAATTGATTTTCTACAAAACGTTTTTTTGCTTCTTCTTTCAATTCATTGGGAATAACAACAGCACGACCAGCTTCACCTTGCCAATTCGTTGGATTCGTTGCACCTGTTATAGAAGCAAAAACAAGCACAATTCTTTTGTTTTTAATCGAAATACCATTAAAACAAACCTGAATCACCTTCCCACCATTTCGGAGCAATGCTTTTCTTCGCTGTTTCAGTGATGTTTTGATTATTTAATAGCATCTTCTTTCTATAGCTTATTTTATCGATAATTATCTTTGGGTGCAATTGAACATTACGTTCACTAATGGTAGAATATTTATCAGTCGATACAGATGATGGACAAGGTACAATAATTTCTTTTGTACAATCAGAAAATAACATTATAAAAAAAACATCAATAAATATCCAAAATAATGATGTATAAATGACTATATGAAGATATTGACGTTTCCATAGACGAAAACGTTTCAGTAAGATTTCACTTGATGGTGAATGATTAGATGACGGTGAATGCATTTTTACTAAACTCAAAGCAAACCGAAGAGTGATTTTTATGTTGTTGAGGTTTTTGTATTGCCTTAATAAAAATCTACAATAGAAAAAAAGAATTTTTTCTTGAACTGCACAGATCGAAAAAAAAATAGTAGGGAGTACTATGGAAAATTTGATCTCAGAAGAAAACTAGATTCTATAGATCTGTCAATAAAAAAGAATTAGAAGTCTTATTTGCATATAAAACGTAAAAGAAAATAGCGAAGACTCAATTAGATTATTTTCAATAACTTAGTAAGAACAATTCAAAAGGTCTATTCTTTTCAAATACAGCTGAGTTACATAGACTTTTGGTTAAATTCTATGACAATCACACGTGAATGTTCAATATCAGAATTTAATAGGTATTAACTAAATTTTAATTAGATAAATATAGTTAAAATAATCATTAGTTTAGTAAACCGAGATAAAAACAAACGCGAACTGTAAACTTCGAGTTTACAAATTGAGGTCATTTTATCTTGCACTACACTGTATACAGCTATCTTATGATGTAAAAATGAGCGTATTGATGAACTAACATCTCTATATATTCAGAGGTAGCCTTTTTCATTTATATAGCTCCTCTTCTTACGAGGTGATAAACTCAAAACTTGTAAACAAAAACCAATAGCCAAGAAGGTTGCAAAAAAAAACAGAACAACCTATGCATTGCATGCCATTGGATATATATATGTTGAATTCTTATCATCAGATTCATTGATGATTCTATCACCTGAATTTCCTTTGAATACTGTCAGGTGATAAGATTCATTCACATGAAAAGAGTCAAAGATAAAAACTGAAAGATATCTACCTGTAATTGAAAAAATATTATTATTTTTCTAGAAATTCTAAGTTTTTCAGATGTGCTCTATCCTTAAATTTCAGTTATATTGAGTATAACATAAATTTTTCCTTTTTTGCTTGTCTTTTAAAAATTCTTATCATGATTAGAAATAACAAAAAGGCGAGCAGCTATTTCGTTAACAATAAATACTATGATATTACTTGCTACTCACATTTAGACTCTTAAAAGATTTTACTGTAAACGATATTCTTTCTATAGAGCAATGCTTGACACGAGATTTTCAGAAATTGAAGATTCGAAATTTAAAAAAAGGCAATTAAATATAAGACAAGATGGAGAAAATTGCTTTTCTTTTGTATTTATCAGACATAATAAAGAACTGTTTACAAAAAATGTTCTGTTCCATAGATTAAATCAAAGTTTTGTTGTTCTTGTTTCTGATCTAAGAACTTGAACAATTTGTGCAAGTGCATCAGGATGAACACCAGCTTCAAGCAATCTAACACATGCAGTTAACGTTTTCTTATCTAGACCCGTATTGAGTAATTGAGATAACTCATGAAGACAATCAAGAGCTTCACGTGCTTCATTTGTTGTTGATTCACTCATGGTTGATGCTGATTTAACGATAGGCATCTTTTTATCTGAAAAACAAAACCAACAAATCAACGTTTTCTTTGTTAAGAAGCAATAAAGAATAAATATATTTGTGATTTTTCACATTAATACAACTAATAATTCCACTGTTGCACGACAAAAACAAAAAAAATATATTAAAATCTGACAGTATCCACAAATATTAAAAACAAACACCGATCTATTTTATTGTTCGTTTCGACAATCTTTCTATTTCTTTACTTAATGTGTCAACATTTTCTTTTAATGTTATATTTTTTAAAAGTGTATCTTCTAAAACTGATTGTAATTTTCCCATTACATCTAATGCTGTTTCAAGTGTCATTGGTGACGACTGTTCAAAAAGTTTATTTGTTGTATGATTAACAGTTGTTGTCGCACGATTATATAATGTTGCCATTAATGAGGAAGAATTATTTCGATTTTTATTTGCTAATTGTTGTTTAATTGAATCGGATTCAGTTGACGTGTACATAAAACTATCTTCATTCATTGCGTATGTTTGAATTATTTTACGTTTATTTTGTAAATCTTGCGTTAATAATTGTATATGATCATTTAAGAATTCAATTTTTTCATTACGCCTCACAAGCAATTTTTGTTGTTTCAATAATTTATCGATTAGTTTTTGACGATCAATATCAACAATATTAACGATAACTTCTTGTTCTTCATCGAGTAAAAGTTGTTGCTGTTGCTGTTGCTGGTGTTGATGAGCTGGTGTATGACGCGGAATGTGATCAGATCCTGGTACAGCCAACGAAGTTATTTCATTCAATGAACTGAATGAACCTGTTGGAGATCCATGACTTGAAGAATTATCATTGGAATTCTCTTTATTTGCAATAGGTTTTGTTGGACTAAATTAGAAAAATAAGAGTAAGTATTGTTATTTACAATCACAGCCGCAAATAGAAAGAACACCAGTGAAACACTGTACTGTATTGAAAGCTTTCGAATTACGTCGTCTACCTTCAGAGTTGATTTATATTTCTGTCAAAAACAATTTTCTTTATCGAGAGCTTAATCATAAAAATTGCTTAGAAATCTATTGAATGAACTTGTATTTGTTTTCGTGGTTTCGTTCTGTTGTATTAGCTACTGTTATTTTTTTGCTTTTTATCATATTATAGTTGCATTGAAACTTAACACCTGACTATTGAAACTAATCTATTTCAACGTGAAATAGAAATTTTGTTTTTCGAAAGATATTCTACCACTTCGTGTATAGATATATTAGACTTGGATTAGAATTTCAAAATAAACAACAATACTTGCCTGGTGAGTAGCATGGGACCATGTTCATTACTATTATTGGTGAACTTCGGCTTTTGTAATTGTTGTAATTGTTTAATTAAATCTTTTGTATTAGCTTGATGTTTCTTTTTTAATGTTTGAATTTCACTAAGACTATCATCATATTGTTTAGCACTCTGTTCATATAATTTGTTTACTGTTTGATATTTTTCATCTAATTCTTTTAGTTGATCTCTTAAGGATTTTTCAATATTTTCTAGCTTAGCTATTTGACTTTTTTGTTCTTCATTAATTTTTTGAATACATTCAAAATCTGTAGATGTTCCTTTATGTAATAATTGAAGTTGTTCATAGTCACTTTGTAAAATTGAATTTTTTTCGGTTAATTTTTGTGTTAATTCAAGTAATTGGTGTTCTTTTTCTAGTAATTGTCTCAGATCTGCATTATCAGCCAATGTTTGATTAGAAAGTGATTCAATTTGTTTTAATCGTGATATTTCAACAGAATCTTGTTCACGTGCAGCTAATAAATCGTCATACAATTTTTTTGTTGTTTCTTTTTCACGCATTGTAGTTTGACGAAAATTTTCAATTACATTTTCTAATGCTAAACGATCTTCATCGGATGATTTAAGCTTTTCACGAAGTAATTTATTTTCATCTTGAATGTTTGTTAGTTTTCCTTTAAGAGCATTGTGTTCATTACGTAATGTGTCAAGTGCTTGTGCTTGTTCATCATCAGTTGGTATAGCTCGAGCAGCTAAAACAAAATGAATCATTTTTTTATGTATACTAAACCACAGCCTTTGATATTATGAAGTCTATCATAAATCATAATTGTACTCATGTTATTATACACCACGGAGGTACTATTTCGTCAATACAATGTTCTTTTAGGACTAATACATTTATTTATGAAACTGCATGTAACTCAATATTTGAGAGTGAGCATGAAGGTTCCAATAGAAAATAGTTCTCAAGTGTAGTATGCAGATGCGAGAGGTAAATAACCAAGTCAACTAATTCCATTACCCTTGACGGTTCCGTTTTGACTTGTAACAAATACTTGACTTCTTAATTTAAATAGTTAGTGCTCACCTCAGAGTACATTTTTCATTCCTATTGACATAGCTCTCAATAGTAAAATTATAACATTGATGGTTCACAGAGCCTGCAGCGAAAACGAAAATTTTCTTTCGATCAAAGATAAATTCTTGAAAATGTTGTCCATATCTTTAGTTGAATAGACTATTTATATTACATAGATGAAGTATACCTGAATTGACATTCATCTCTTAACCAAAAGAAAAGAAAACAAGTACGAGAGCATTGCTATAGCACAACTATCAGGAATATTAATTTTTTTCTTTAGTTACCTTCTGTAAGTTGTTTGTATTGTAACTTTAATTGTTCATTGAGTTCATGTTGTTCATTCAAATCTCTTTTTAATCTTTCATTTGATTCTCGTTGTTCTTTCAAATGCGATGATTCTCCTTTTAAATGATTCAATGTTGATTTCAATGAAGCATCAATGGATTGATTTATTTCTTTTGTTTTTTCTAGTTCTTTTTTTAATGCTACTAATTCACTCAATTTATGTTCATAGGCATTTTGTAATTTAGTATTCATTAATTTAAATTCTGATAACTTTACTTGTAAATTGTCTTTTTCTTTTAATAAGTCATTATTTTTTGTGGCCAACGCTTCACATCGCTTATCCGAGTCTAGCTTTGCTTTTTCTGCTTGAGCATAACGCATAACAGTTGATTGTTTTTCACGTGAGTTTTCTTCTTTTTGACGATTTAATAGTGTTTCATAATGCTGCTGACATGCAGCTAGACGTGCGTTCAAATCAGATATTTCATTTGTTTGATTAGTAATTATAGATGAAAGACGAGCTATTTCTATTTTTTCAGGATTTTCAGGAACATCAATTGGAACGGGTTCTAAAGAATAGATTGATTTAAGCATTCAATAAATTCAAGTGAACTGGTATAAATAAAATTTAAATTTTCATATCGAACTCCTTTGTTAATTACGTTGTTTTTCGGTTTCAAAAATGAGGGTAAAATTGATCGCAAATAAAATGATTATTATAGATTACATTATAATATCGGTCGTGACAGAGTCAATTTAATGTTATTGATTTAACGTGATGAAATCTTTTTTCTGACGAATTTATTTATACAGAATGCTCTAGGAAAAATCATGTTGGCAACAATTCAAATAAAATATTGTTAGGTACCATCTTAACATTGTTCATAGTTTAGAAAGAGAATCTGTTCAAGTATTTCAGGTTTTTGTTCTATAGTGAAAACTTAATTTTACAAGTTATTTCGTCTTTTTCGTACTCAATTGAAATATATATATATATATATATATATATATCAAATGGTTGGTTATTATTGATACAATCTTATATAATATTCTAATGTTTATAGATGAAATCTTATTGGAACGTTAATAATATACAAAAAGCAATGTAAATATAAAATAAAACGATCGCAAATTGACTCGTTTTATATTATAAAAAATATGCATAGAAATCTCTGAAAATAATAGGATAAAATATATTTGAAATAAATAAAATCTTACCAGTCTTATCTAAATTTGAAGTATCATTTGTCGATTCATTCTCTGCTGAATTATCGGTTTTCACTTCGATTGACTGTTCTTCAGTAGCTATGTCGATCGGCGCCTCAACTGTATTCATTATTTCCAAGAATAAAATCAGATCAAACGAGATTCATCTAGAAAGTAATAATTTTCGTATTCTTTCAAATATAGATTAATGTGAATCGATTATTTTTCTTGGTTCAATGCGCAAAACCCAACAACAACAGCAACAAACAAAATAAAGGTAGAACAAAAAATATTCGCCATTAAATGCATATAAAATATAAGAGAGCGACAAAAGAAAATAGTTATTCATTATAAACAAAATAATATATATTGATTTAATGTTGTTCTTGTTTTTCTTCTTCTTAGGAAAGCTATATACACAAACAAAGCAAGAAAAAAATCTTCACGTATTATAATATAGCGACTAGAGTCAAGGAATGAAAATAGAAGTTAAAATAAAGTAAGACAAATCGAATTATTTTCCATATAATTGTGCAAGAAAATCTCCGAGACTAATAAATGTAGTCGGATCTGTTCGTTGTGTATGATTCCATATATAAATAGCTAAACCACTAATTGTTAGTGTCACACCCCACAAAACAATACGTGGTAATGCACCTTGATGTTCATTTCGATCATTGGTATACGCAGATTTTTCACCATCATTGTCATTTTCGAATGAATCTTTACCATATCTTCTTCGGAGAGATACTTCCATCGGTGAGTGATCAATGGACTCACTAGAAACAAGACAGTTTTATTTAAGAAAAATAAAGTTTTCTCAATTCAATATTTTACCATTTTTTAATCCATTCATCATTTAATACATCAAGTGTATCGGGATGATGATTTCGAAATAGATGGGATGATCTGTTTATAATTTCTTCCCATGTATTACTATCTAATTCACTGGGTAATCGTGTTAAATATTGATGTAATGAAGGCATATCACAGTCGATCGATAAAACTTGATCAGCATGATAATTGACAATCTAATTTTAAAAAAAGTAGATAAAAACCATTTTTATCTCTTTAAACATTAAAAGGGATTTAAAATTTACTTCAGCAGCTACATATATCGGCATAAGAAAATGGGAAACAATAAATAGGTCATAAAGTCGAAGAATTACGTCAAGATCATTTAATACATGTGAATACCATGTTATAAACCATGATAATGCAAACATTACATTTCCAACGCCACCTCTAAAATTACATGAAATACATTAGTAAATACGAATACAAATGATGAATCAGTTTATTTCAATAGAAAATTTAACTTTTCATGAAAAAAACATGGTTTAGTTTACCGTTGCATGTATTCAGCACATTTACTATTGGTGCAATTAATAAGTGGCATTAAATATGATAGTAAATCTCGTGTTTTTTCCATCGTTGGTTCCATAAAATCTCTATATATATATAAGTAATAAATTATTATTCTTAGTTAAATATCTAATTATAGAAATTCTGTTACTACAATTATATAAAATAGATACTAACATTATATTTTTAAAATCACACACAAATATTATACTTATTGATTTTCAAATCTGCTCCTAGAAGTGAAGTAAATGTTTTGTTGTTGAAATTCATATATTTCAAAGCTAACAGTTGAATTCAATTATTGAGCTTTGATACGATCTCACAGTAAGCGTATTATGAAAATACACCCAAATAAAAAACTGAAAATTTTCCTATAATTGAACTTTTTTTTCTACAGTTTTTAATTCTAATAAAAAGACTACGAAAAATTAAGATTACTCATCTACTTCCTATTCATTATAGTTTGTTTTTGCATGACTCATCATATAGTATATTTCTACTTCTGAAAACTATTTGTTTTTATGGTATAAATAATAATTAATTCATAGAATTTGTTAGTATAACTCTCTACCGTATTGAGCTGTAAGAAACTACATATTTACTTCTACAGTTATGAAATGTTCTCATTGTAATTGTTCAGCGTGAGAATTTTCTACTGTAAGCGGTTTCCACTAATAAAAATGAAGGTCTCCTTATTTAGTAAAAGATATTTTGATGACGTAAGTAAATTCAATACGAAATGACTATCTCTATTTTATTTACTAGCAACTGAATATTCGAAAACATAATTCTGTTAAATTACTTACTTGAAATGGGATTTCGTTACGGTATCAATAAATGGAAGACAAAGATCGGCACCGAGTACAAGTAAAAATGTCAAACAAATATCATGATAACCCTATGAAAAAGAAATATATAATGAAAATTTTCGTTCTATTCAACAATTTTTACTTGATAATAATTAAGATAATCATGTTTGATTAACATTTTTATAACAACAACAATAAGTTTCTCTTGTAGTTCAATTCTACCTGAATCCGAATAATCTTTAATAAACAAATAAAAGAAATCATTCAAATGTTTTTGTTCTAATTCGAAAAATTCATACTTGGTGGAAATCGTTTCAATGTTCTTTCAACATCCATTCTAACTTGTCCATAGTATCGATGTGATTCGATTTGCTCTTTATCTAATAAATTATCAAATTCTTGCCATTGAAAAATCAGAAAGGAAGAACAATACCTGCTGAATAATAATCAATTGGGCAAAAATATAATTTTTTATTATTATCATATTCAACTGTACAATAAGATGGTGAGTTAAGTATTAAAGGCCATATTTGTTTTCGATATAATTCATTAATTAATCCAGTTATTTTAGCACATTTTATTAATTTTCGTTTATTTCTTCTATTTAAAAATTTTTCAATTCTTTGAGGTTTTGTCTTGGAAATAATTAAAAAACTTTCATCATCACTTAACGATGAAGAACCATTTGTTGTTATCGATGATGAAATCACTTCAGAATGAGCATCTTGCATTAATGCTGAATCATTTTCCGAATCCGAATTAGTATTTGATTCATGCAATTCATTAAATGTTTGCATTCGAATTTTGTAAAGAAAAATAATCTATGATCTCAATGAACCAACTCTAGCACATATGTAACAACTGATGAGAAATGATGTGTGGGTTGTTGTTTTTTTTCATTCATTCATTCATTCCTTTGAAATGCTTCCTAGAGCCACCTATGAAGTAGCGAACAGAAGGGATGTAGCTCGATCTATAATCTTAGTATGGTATGCTTTATAACCAATTGAAATATTGATTGTTTCTTTTTGTTTTTTTTTTACGAGAGAAAGCGTTATTTTAGAAGGTATTTAGTTTTGATCTATGTTTTGAATGGCCTTCGATGATTTCTAAACACTATATTATCGCTGGTCTATGTTTTATTTTGGCTATTATTGGAATTGAAAGAACTATTTATTGGTTCCTTTTTGTTTCTACATTCATTTTTGGGTTTGTCGTTTGTTAGGTTTTGTTTTTGAAGATGAAAACAAATAGTTTTAATTTAGTTTTATTATCCATCTGATTGTTAACAAAAAAATATGGATCAAGTCAAATCCAATTTATGACAAAATCAAAACAGCTTTCATTCAATCAAAATTATTTATTCGTGTAAGAAATCTCTTTCTATTTGTATAGTTCTAACGATAGAATCTATTTATATTGTTCAATGTGATCAAGGAATTCGAGAAAAGAACTTCTCATTAAGAAAGAGTTCGGAAGGCAATACTTGAAATTATCATAAAAAGTAATTAAAACTGAGATTAAGTGTAAATATGAACCCTTTTGTTTTATCTTAACCTAATAAATATGCTACAAAATGATTTCAATTCTTTGAATACATAGTTAATGATAAGCTAAAGGTATATCAGTTATCTTTTTTCAAAAGAAATGTTTATTTTGCTGAATTCATACAAATTATATATAAAAACATATTGGTTTAGATTTAATGAATTCCAGTTGACATGTTTTTCAGTAGAAATTTTTGTACCGACAAATCTTAAATCTTTTTATCTTTATTTTGTTACACATTCTCTGGTCCTGACCTAGCGAATCCTATTTCAGAATTTATTCGTCTAAAACATTAGACAATTTTCAAGTACGCTTCTGTTGATTCATCCAGCAGGAAAGTATCACTTGTTTTGATTTGAGAAATGCTTTCCTTGAAAGCATAGTGCATGTAATTCGATTACATGCATTCCTAAGAATGTTACATGATGCACAACTTCAAAAAAAACACTGTTCGATAATATGCTGTGCTAAATTTTTACCATAGAAATAATTAGAAAAAATGTTTTCTCTATCATTCACATTTGATTAATTTTGATACGCATCTGTTTATTTGTTTTTCTCAGACTGCCTTATGTTTAAATGTTAATTTCATCCTAATTGGAAATAACTTCAGCGGACTTTTAAAATAAAAGCTACTGATTTAATAAACTTGCCCTAAGATTCATGTAGAAAATCTTTGATTAAAACAAATGAAAGTCAATGTACTAGAAATAGAATAAATATTTGTTTTGGTTAGATGTCGATTTTTCTATATTTACAAAAAGTCAAATTTATTTTAAATAACATATAGAATTTTCTATCAAATACGATATCGTATATCATTCAAAATGAAATAACAATTCCGCTAATAAATTGAAAACAATTTATCATAATCTTAACTACAACGTAATAAAACATATTTTAGATTTCTGATTTACAAAATGATTCATCATCAAGTTTGAAAAAGTCAAAATCATCGACTGAACGTGCACCACTAACAGGAATATCAGATATTGATGAACCACTTTATGAAGTAAAACATTTTATAAGAAAAATATTAATGATTGAACAAATTTTCTTTCATTAGTTAGTTGATTTATTTGTTCGTGATTATATTGAAATATGGTATAAAACTCAAATAAGTTCTGATGAATCATTTATTGATGATGTAAAAAGTGGAATCTATACAACTATTCGTCATTTATCGGAAAGGTTACCAAGGACACATGTTTATTTTTTATTAATTTCTTATTGAATATTTTCTGATCAGATTACGTGAAATTGATTGGTTGGATTTTTGTACTGGAACCATTGTTGATAGTTTTGCAACACACGTTCGATTATATCGAAATGCAAAAGAACGTTTACGTCTAGAACAATCAACAGATATTCGTTCATGTTTTTTCGATTTAGAAGCTGAATATGAAAGAGGCATTTGTCGAGATGAAGTTTGTATGGATAAAGATAAAGAAAAAGGTATTATTATGTCGTTTAATTAATTAAAAATCATCCATTAAAAAAAAATATATATATATATATTAAATAGAATTTCTTCGAGATATTGTTGAAGTTCTCATCTATATTCTTTTGCCTGCTAATGAATTCCGTTGTGTACCAGCTCGGGTTCTTATTCGAGTATGTCAAATTCAATTTAATAGCAATCATCTTTTATTTTCATTTCTTTTTAAAGGAAGTTGCAGTTAATTTAGGTCTAATACCTTTTATTGATATGTATTCAGATCCAGATGCAATCAATCAATTGATTATCAATATGGTAAGAAAAAATAGAAATACTCGAGATAGTGCTAACATAATCACTGAGGTACTTTGTTGCTGTTTATGGAACTTGAGAAAGTTTTCTTTTTGTGTACTCAAAAAGTGAGTACATTCTAGAATCGCTCAGTGTGTCCGGCCGTTAACACGATAACTCTAGAAAGCCTCATCCAATTGTCTTGAAATCTTGTACACAGAATGATCTCATCAATATCTCAGTCGAGCTCGAATATGTGAAGTGTCCGTCAAGAAATGGCTGAGTTATCGAAAAAATTGCCATCATTGACCAGACCATCCCTGAGCGGCGGGGAGGAGAGGGGTACAGGGATTTTTCAAAAAAACTTTCTTTTCTCGGAATTATTCAAAACATATATAAATCTACTCAGTTTTTGCAGTACACGTAACAATCGGATGCGAATCCGACGTTCCCTCATTTATTTTTTACCTAGTACTAGTTGAGACACATTTCTATGGGTTTTTGATAGTTTATCATTCTTCAAACTTATAACATAATAAAACAAATTTGATAAGACATGTTTGTTATGATATGTGACGATAAAATTATATTCTATCGTTTCGATATGTTTTTTTTTACTTTTGACTTTTCTCATTGTTTATATGGGAATCTTTGCTAAGAAAGTATCAGACTTCAAAGTTGATCTTTCTGCTGCTTGCCTGTTGGGTGTGCGTGCTAGAGAGACACAGAGAATGAATAAACATAAGAAAAATAACCCTAATCAAAATTTTATAACAGTGAAAAATAACATAGCTAGAGGTGTCAGCCGAAGGGGTGAACGGCGGCGGTGGGCAACAATTTTCAATTTTTAAAGATTTCCAGCGGCTTATTATTTGAATGAGTAATGTCTTCAGGGGCGGCTGCTACAAATTCTTAAATTGTTTTCCACAGCGGCGGCGCCGGTTGATATTTGCAAGTCCTTATGAGACGGCGGCGGCTGAGTAAAAAATTCGCTGATGAAAATTAAAAGAAAAATGTTCGATTCAATCGCATATGTATTGATGTTAGCGGCGGTGGATGACGCTATCAAAATTTTTTATCTCTTGCAGCGGCACAACGGCTAAACTTGTTTTTTCGCAGCGGCGGCTCCCCAAAAATTCTTAAAGTTACCAGCAATTTGGTGGCGGCGGCGGCGGCGGCTGATATTATAGAAAACTCGGCTGCTGCGGCGGCTCAGCCGCACGGCTGACACCTCTAGCGGCAAAATAACTTTTTTTCAAAAAACAGAATTTAATTCTTTACAAAAATCAGCTTTTTTATTTATTTAAATGTTTTTCATTGTTTTTTGAAACCTTTAACAAACGAGCAGTTCATGAACGGGTTGCCACCTCATCAGGTCAGAAAAGCGGAAAGTTTGATCAAAAAGAGCGAGAAATAGTGGAAAATAGCGGAAACAAAAATAGAAAAAACGGAAAGCTGCTTTTTGCTGACCTTTCACATTTCCAAGAGTTTAAGTAACCTTGTTTTATTACTCATAGTACTACTTTGTTCGCAGTTCCACAACATAACAGACAACTCATAAAAAATATCAGGGCGTACCTGGCCTGAAACTCCAAGAAGAAAAGATAAACGATTTCCGGTTCAAAACTAAATATCTTTTTTCTGTCAATTCTTTTTCTATTCATCTTTTCTAAAAGTGCCAAACAGGGAACATGTTTGTATCGTCCCAAAAAATGTTCGTTTTGTGATAGTGAAATGACCGTATTGTGACTGTCAGTTCACTATTTTTCCCCGAGAATATACCACCGAATGCGGCTCCTTTTTGGCACGAATTAAAACATTGGCCCGAAAAACGTACAATCCAAAAAATAAACCTCGCTTTTTACAAGTCTAAGAGGATAATGTTGTTCTTTACATTCAGCTGCCGAATGTGGCTATGCTTTCATCTATTATATTAACAAATGAATAAGAACATGAAAGAAATTTTTTTTCACTGGTCTTTCAAATCCAGGTGAATGTATTTCATAGTGGAGGCCAAAATGAACACGAAATGTGTTTCACTAGAAAAATTTATTGGAAAATCTATTATGTGAAGCGAAAATTTTTCAAGAATTGTATAGAATTATACGTTAGAAAATTATTTTCCAAGAAATTTTCGTCTAACATCACGTTATCTAGTTTCTTGAATGGTTAAGTTTTCAATTAAACAACGAAAGTCTTTTATATGAAAAAGCGGAAGAGGTGGCAACCCTGCATGTAACAATACTAATCGGTTAACTGAACGAAATCAATTTGTTGAATCAAGGAAATCGATCCCGTATAATGAATATAAGAAAAGAACTGGAATAACAAAAGATTCATAGTAATCATAAATGAATAGAGATAATTAAGATGAGTAACAAGTGAGCGAATCATTTGGCGAGTGGCGATGGAGAGCGCGAAGGAAATAATTCCTATAAATATTATTGTGAATGCTGTGAAATTCCTCTAGGATGAGTGACAAAAATACTTTAGAAGATTACCAGTGCTTGTAAGAGGATCGCTACTCATTTCTATATGTGATTTACCTAGTCGTTTACCATAATCGAAAAACGATGAGAAAAAAATCAGGGTAAATAGCTGGAATAAAGACATTCGAAAAATCAGAGAAGTATTGTCACTGTGAGACCCCTGCTGAGATATATAGTAATTGCTCATTACTGCGTGTACAGTGTGAATAAAAAGCTTATCTTCATTTGGTTCATTTTTCCTGTTAATATACGTATACGTTAGTTATTTGATTTTCATTATTACAGAACGTGGTTCATTGCCAAAGAATTTTTCAATGCTCTTTTATTACCTCATTATCAGACACGTACATGTACACGTACTATCTTAGACGGCTCAAGTTTTAATTCAATGAAAAAATTAATTTGAAAAATAAATATCGATAAATAAGAACATATCATTCAATATTTAGCATTCCGGATTAAATCATTTTTATCTTATTGTGATATACTTATGTAATTAATTGCAACAATTAAAAACACAAAAAATTTCATTTATATGATTGTCTTTTGAAAAGTTGATAAGTTTTGTATTTATGTTATTATCTTTTCTTTTCTTTTCTTGAAATATAATTATGAATAAATCTTATTGACTATATTAAGATTGAATGGGAAAATGATAGAATCCGATTGAATAGGGTATTGATTATCTAAAATAAGTGTTCGATCTTTTGAAGTTGAAAATAATTCTTTCAAGTAATGTAAAAGCTTATATTTTATTTGTGATTGATTATTTAATAAAAGAAGAATGTTATTATTTATGATAAACTTATTTTCTCATATAAACTATTCGTCCAACGATATCACCGAATCGAAATTATCTTAATCAACTCATTAAATATTCTTCTCAAACGGAGCAAACTCGTTGTCCATTTATTTATTCATGAATAAATCTTCAACGAAAAAATGAAAAATAGAGCAGAAAAAAGAACCAATCAAAAGATCTTATTTATTGATTTTGTGGTTTACTAAAATAAGAAAAGAAATTATGAAAAACTAAAACAAAATGAAAAAAAGCAAATAACTTACTTGGCCCATTCAACTTTTAAAATCAGATGATCATAACCAAATCCAGAAACACATTCAATAGCTTTTTGTGCATCTTTCTTTTCATTAAATGTAATAAAAGCGAACCCTTTTGATGTATTATTTGTTTTATCTTTAGCTAAAAATACTCGACTAACAGAACCAAATGGAGTAAATAAATCGCGTAAATCTTGTTCTTGAGTTTCTTCAGGTAAATTAGTAACTCGAACAGTTGCTTCATCTTGTTTTCTCATATCATTGGATCTACCAGCATAAGAGCCACGCGTTGATCCTCCCCGATCACCAGGATAAGCTGTACCTGCACCAGGACGACGTGCTGAGACTGAAACCCATTTACCAGTTGTTCCTTCAGCAGGTGTTCCTGTTGATGGATTTTGACCTTGTGGTGTTGAAATATTAATTGTTGATGGAATATTGTCAGCTTAAATATTTAAAAAAGAAATATTTAACAAAATGTTTGCTGAATAAAATAAATGAATACTTGGTTTATCAATTGATTGCTCCATAAAAGATTGAAGATTATCTTTATATGGGCATTTAGTTGTCCAATGTTCACCTTTACATAAACGACATTGAACTTTACGTAATGTTGATACAGCATCTTTAATAAGTTTCTCTTCATCTTGTTTATCATCCTTTAATAAAGAAATGTTTTATTTTTGTTTACTTTTGTTTTTATTAAAATTTCAAGTAAAAAAAATAATATTAACTTCTTTATTTGAGATGAATTGCATTGTTATTTCATCATCAACTTTAGTTGTTGCTGTATTTATACCAGGTGCATCATTGGATGCGTTTCCAAATTTTTTCCATTTCTTGATTGATTAAATATAAATAGATATTTTCTTAATAGTTAATTTTCTTACTTTTCGTTCGGCAACAATTGGTAAAACTTTTAATTTTTGATTTCGATAAGTTTTTGTTGTCTAAGAAAAAAAAATTGTTAGTTTAGAAAAAAAAATTAATTTCGAAACAAAATGAATACCTTATAAATAGTTCCATTTTCTTCTCTATATTCAACACGAATTGTTTTACCGTCATTTGTTTCGTGAACTTCATTTGCTGGAACTAAAATGATTGAAAAAGATTCAAATAGAAAAATAAAATTGAATTGAAGATAACCAACTTCGTTCATGTTCAACTTGATGATGCCAATCACGTTTTGTTGTCATTTTTATCGTATTTTAAACTAGAATTAAACGAGAATATAATTAATGGAAATATCTTCTCTTATAATCAGCTTTTATATTTTGTGCGTGTTTTTTACTAGAAACCGATTGGCTATATTATTACGAAAGTTATTTTTTATCCATTCGATTCGATTTTGTTATTTTTTCTATAGGATAAAAAAAGAAAAGATGTCTCTAGATGACTATTCTCAAAGTCATATCTTACATATGAAAATAAATTATTTCGTTGTTCACTTCACTCTTCAGATGCTTTGGATACAAAAGTATCTGAAGAGTTAAAATTTCGAATAGTTTTTTTTCCAATGAGATTTGAATTTTAAAATATAATCTATATCTTTCAAAATAAAATTTACATTATAATTTAAGAAATTTTGTACATTTCTATTTATCTGCTTGAATTTGAATAAAGAACTCTAAAGTTCTTTACGTACCCTAAAAAATGAACATTTTTATTTTTAACGATTAGTTTTTTTTGTTTGCTGCTCGTAGAGAAAATTACCTATGAATTTTATATTACTTACACCAAAAAACAAACCAAATCAGCTGACAATATTTTGTCAATGAATAAAAGCAAATTTTTAATTAATTCTTAATGTATATTAAGTAAAAAAAGTAGAATAATTTACGAAATAAATATTCAGCAAAGGATAACTTGAAAAATTGTTTTTCAAGAAATCTCAATAAAATTCTTGCAATTTTTCTTATGATTATTCATTAAATGAAGTCAAACATTTTCGAAGAGAGATTATTTTTGCATAATAATAATAATTTTTTATTATGAATCAAAGTGACAGACAGAGATGTCCGCAGAGTGACCTTTTGCACCCTGTCCTGCCCTACACCCGGTTTACTCTTCCCTGCCATGTTGAAAAAAAATGAATAAATTTAAGATGCATTCTGTCCCTGCCCTGCTGAGTTAAAATAGTGGCTGTGCTATAATTTTCGATATATTTTATACTAAACAGGTATTTTTCTCATTGTATCATACAGGATTCAAAATTTTTTTTAATTTAAATTAAGCTAATTTTAGAATAATAGTAACATTCCACCCCAAATAACACAAAAAAGAAGCGTGCAATAAGAAGAAAAGCGAATGATACAATATACATAATTAACTTAGACTCATAAGTTTATTGTAGAACTTCAGTTGAACAAAATTTACAAAAATAACAGCAGAAAATAAGATAACCACCATGAACAAGAAAAAAAACTGACAATAAATAGATAATTTACTTTTTATGTGAACGTTTTCCTGCTGATCTTACTAATAAAATGCTTTCTAGACTAATTTGGTTGAAGATTTGGTCTTCTTTCGTTTAAAATCCAACCAGCTGTGGAAAATTTTCTTTCCACATTTTTTATTGTTGCAGGAATGGAAAATATTGATCGAGCATAATTACTTTGAAAGATATGGAGAAGTTTTTTGATGATTTTTCCAAAACTCTGACGGTTGCTTTGCTTCTTTATTTTTATCGAATTCAAACAATCAATATCGATCAAGTTCATCACCTTTTTTTTATAGTATAATCATATTCTTCAATTTCATTTCCGCTACTGTTATTATCAGTAAGCTCTTCACTTAAACTTCCAGATTCAAATCGCACACGTTTTCTACTTTAAGTCTTTTTTTGTGGTTCATTGAAGTGTTGTTGGTGTGCTTGTTTTTCACGTAGTTTTTTAGTTTGTCCTCTAATATATTCAAAGCACTGCTCTTGTACATAATTAGGTATTTTTTTCGAATCAGAAATTCAAACAACTGGGTTTTCGTTTTGCAGGGTACATCTCTCACCCTGCCCTTTGGACATCTCTGGTGACAGATAAAGCTGAATAGTGTTATTTCCTTTAATAATTAATAAAAGGATTGGTTATTAAAAAGAAAAAACATAACATATTAAATCAAAAAAAGATAGAAATAAGACTGTTAACATTATTATCAACAAGAATAAGATAAAAGATAAATTTGGTCATTGTTACAACGCGAAAAAGCAATAAATAAAAAAGCTTAGTATCCTGCGTTTTTCTTTGAATTTTGTCTATGGCAGACTAAGAAAATGTATATATGAATCTGCAGTGAATTGAGATAAGTATATGACAATATGATGACTCTTCAAAAAACTACCTACATAGTAGAAAGATTTTCTTTTCAACAAAGTAAATACAGAGTTCTACTAACAGATTTTATAATAATAAAACAAAATGTAGCTATATAAATTCTTTTTAAATCTATGAAAAATCATTGAACAATTTTATTGATTATACTCTTCTGTTAGCTAAGTCTTGACTTATTCATGTTTGCTTGAAAAATATTATAATCAAATTTAAAAACACATAGATTCATTTTTTTAAAGTTTATTCAATGACAAGAACTATTGTAGAGTATGAATTCGAAAATTAAATGCAAATATCTGTACGATCGAATACTTCGTCATTGAAAAACGTTTGCTTTACTTGAGATAAACTTTTTATGTATTTTAATAAAAACAAGCTTTTTATTACTAAGCCAAAATGTATTTAGCACAATAAGAACAAAAAATCCGTAAATTGAATTCAAAATTCTCACATATTACTTTACATCAGTTAATGATGATTATTTCTAATTGAGATTAAATAAATATAATAAGCCTAGTGATGTTCATTCTACGAAAACAACTTTTCAGTCTGTTTTTTTCCGAACATAAATCAATTATTTAAAGAAAATATTTCACTTAAAAATAAAGTTTATTTTGCTATTTTTTCTTTTCTATTTAGTTTAATAATAAAATAGAAGAAGTGAAATTCATCGAGCTAAACTCATTGTATTGTACTTGATTTAAAATTGCAAAAAGAATCGATGGCAATATTTACTGAAGCTCCATATATCGCAGCGTTGAAAGAAGAATTTTTAACAAATCGATGTTCTTCATGTTTTAAATCCAGTAGAAATAAATGTTCGGACTGTAGAATAATCGTTTATTGTAATGATCAATGTCGAATTAATGATCAAATTTATCATAAATTGGAATGTGAATATTACAAAAATAAATCTGAAAAATTAAAATTTGAAGAAACAGTTATTGCACGAATGATACTTCGAGTAATAACTCGTTTAAATTTAGATGGGGGTCAACCATCTATTGATTTATGCTCAAATTTACCAGATAGAATTCATCGACGATCATGGTTTGATTTAGTTGGACATCGAGATGAAATTCCTTATTCAGATCGACATTGGAATCTTTGGTTAACAACAATAAATCAAGTTAAATTATTAGTTCAAGATCAATTTGATAATATTGATTTATTAGCGATATTTGGTAAAATTTTAATTAATCGATTTCGTGTTGCTTTTCATGAAAATCCTTTTAATGAACGTATCTGTATTGGTTGGGCGATTTATTTAACAGTATCAGGTTTTAATCACAGTTGTCAACCGGATTTACTCCAATGTTCATATGATATTAATATGCGTTTAAAATTTAATGATTCTAATAGGACTATTCCTGAAACAACAGTAGAATTTAATAAATTAACGGTTAATTATCGTCATCAAAACGATTTTCGTTTAAAAAATCCGTCAACTTATGTTCCAACCCGAAAACAACGTCGAAATTTTATTAATTTCTTTTTTTTCAATTGTCATTGTATTTATTGTAGTAATGATTTACGTAATCGTTATGCCGAATCATCTACAAATCGCTTATGTAGTCAATGTGGAGATTTTTTGGTCCTGGAAAAAAACTTTAATGATTCAATGAATTCCATACTTGTTTGTCTGGGAAGAAATAAATGTTCTCAATATGATAAAATTATTGATCGTATTAACATTTCATCTATTGATAATGCAGAAGAAACAATAAAAATTTGTGAAGATAAATTATCAAACATTGAACAATTGTTACATCCACAAAGTATTTTATTATTACAACAACGAGAAAAAGTCTTTTTTGCTTATCAAAAACTTTTAAATGAAAATAATTTAAATGAAAATCAACGTACAAATTATATCAATCGTGCTATTCAATTGGGTGAACTTTTAATGAAACAATATGATATTCATTTACAACAATCGTCAATTTATCCGAAAATTTTTCTTACTGATTTAGCTAATCTTTGTGACAGTGTTGGAAAAGAGGATCAAGCAAAACAGCTTTATTCGAAAGCACTTCATTTATGGCGTCAAGATTATCAAGATCATATTGACTATAAAGATTTTTATGTAAAATTATGAAGATTAATTGTTATCAATCATAGCCAATTCATTCATTTTAAGTCGATTCTATTTAATAAATAAAAATCAATTTTTATAATTGTATTTTTCTTTTTAAACTATATTCCGCTTCCGAATTTGACTCAAGTATTCATAAAAATAGTTTGAGTCCGATCGAACATACTGTATGTGAGGAGAAGAAAGAAAATTACATCTATTTTGCTAAAAAAAACGGGACTTGTAGAAAATGCAAAAGTAAAATATTGTATTTTTCAGATGTATTTTTTTCTATTTTACTCAATTAAAATTATTACATATGATCCTTTCTTGCGCTTCGAATATGAATATAATGTGCTGGTTCTGAGAGATACTTATCAAATTGATAAGCAGGATAGATTCACAAGGCTAGCAGCTTTCATTTAAAGGTAGCGTTTTTCGAAAGAAAAGCTTTTTCAAGGTCTATGCGACTTGGAATAAAAACGAGAAGACCGCCGTTAAGTATCATCGTCTATTTTGAAAACAAAAGACGAGATCGTCTTTGAAATAATCTGTCTCTTATAAGAGATACAGACTATCAATTAAACATAATATACTAAAAGGTTTGGCGTAACTGTTTTTATACATAACTTAAATATACATACATGATTATTAATTAAATAAAATTTTTCTAATTAGATATTTTTATCAGTGAATTAGATGATCTCTTTCAATATTAATATTTATTTAAGAATACTTCTATCATTGATTAGTCAATTATTTATTTCTTAACGATTTTCTTTTTATTTATTTATTTTTGAAGAAAAACATATAACGATTTTTGAACGAAACGGATCATTGCATAATATGTTCTTCATTAGTTTCTTTCTCTTTTTGTTGTTGTTGAATAGATAATGGTTCATATGTCCATTTTGGATAAATACGTTTGTAGAGATTCATAAAAATAGTATCTTGTGATTTAAGAATTCCATCAAATTGACATTTCATATGACCGTGTGTACCTATTTAATTAAATTAGTTCAAAGTTTAAAAAAGTTTACAAATAATCTACCAAGTGATTCTTTGATATGTCCTCGTCGACCCCATCGTGTACGTAATTCAATTGGTTTAAACCAATTAATATCATCTAGGAAAATAAAAATTAAATTAAGTAGAAAAATAAATAAAACTAACCAGGATTAAAAAACATATATCGAATAACAGCTGATCTTTTATGAATTTTAAATGGATGTCCGCTGATTACAATTCTTTTTAATGTTACACGATCTGGATTAACTGAAAGAACTGAACCAGTAGCTACTAATTCTTGACGACCTTTATTTAATATAAATACGATAAGTAACTAAAATGAATATATGATGAAAGTAAAAATCACCATCAGGGTATTCTTTAAATGCTAAAACAGATGCTGGTGGATATGTTATTGGACCAAAACATGTTGCAACCAATGTTTGATGAGCTCGAAAATATCTTTCGAACTATAAATAAAATAAAACATTATTTTTACTATTAAATAATAGATAAAAACAAACTTTATGTTTATCTCCATTTGTATGCTGAGAATAAATTGGTGAACTTGCAAAACGACGAAAACCGACATGAAATATAAGACGTTCTTTGGATTTAAGAATTATTTCACTATCATTCGTTCGATTTAAAACAATATTTAATACTGATAGACATTGCTCATATGGTAAAAGACCAGTTGAAAATAAATGATAGCCAGGTTCTAGAATTAGACAAAAATCGTTTATTTGTCTTTCTCAATAAATAAACATTGTTTTACCAAATCGAGTAACAGGAACATCTTTTACGTAAAGAGTTACATAACTATGAACCTGTAACAAATAATAAAATTAAAAAGCAATGATTTTATTAATAGCAAAAAACTGTTTTGATAGACATCTATAGTAACTAATATATTAGATTTATATGACAGGAAGGTTTTTCTTTCTTGTTCTTGTTCTTACTCTTATAATTATCATTTCAGTATTCAGTCAGAATTCATTATCAAATAGACGAAAATTTTCAAGTTTAATAACGAAAACAAAATATTGAAATTATTTTTAAAGCTAAAAGGCAACAGGAAAAGATTTTTGCAAATATAAAAAGAAAATATCGGTTGTCTAAAAAAATACATGAATATTTTAATCAATATCATTTCAACGAATCTATAGAGATAAATACTAATTAATCAATTTTAAAACATCCTCATCAAAGAAAGCAAACGTCAAAATTGCATTTTTTTAAAACAATTTTGATAATACATAGAACTAACCGGAGCATGATCTTGTGTTATTTGATTATTGTCTTGTTCATTTTGTATTTGTTTAATCATAGCACGAAAATTCGGAAATTGATAAATTCTTCCATAATCAGATGGTAAATTTTCTTTCACATCCCATTTTGTTGTTCGAAAACTTTTCAAACCTCGATATCTTTTAAAAATATAGAAATAAATAAATAAAATATTTTGATTTTATTTTCAAAAAAGAAATACTTTTGAAATCGAACACGAGCAGGAACATCCATTGGTGTATCAATTTCATCGGGAAATTGTTCATCTAATTTTGCATCTTTTATTTGTTTCAAACTAAAAATGATGTTTTTTTAAATTATCTAAATTCTAACAAGGTTAATAAAAACAAACGTTTGTTTATCTTCTTCTAAATCATATTTTTCATCATAATTATTTGGATTCATCTCAACTTCTTCCATTTCTTCTTCTTCTTCTTCTTCATCTTGTTTATCTGCTTGATCGAGTTGAATTGAATGCAGATCATCGGCATAGTCATCCATCATATCGTGTTCATTATCATTTAAATCCTAAAAAAGAAAAGCAGTTGAAATTTAATCAAAAATAACAACGAACATTTTGTTGTTTTTCTGAATTATCATCTTCATCATCTGATAATATCCATGCAGCTTGATATTGTGATGTACCTTTGGGTACACGCTTTTTCAATTGATGTTTTGCTTTATCAATTTCTTCTTTAGTTGGCCATGTTTGATCTTCATCATAATTCATTGGATCTTGTTCAGCTTCAAATGATAACGATCGTTGAAGATCTTTATCAGGTAAATAATTATTTTCAACTATTGGTTTTAATATTCCATCAGACTAAATTATTTCAATTAAATATTAATTTAATAAAAAGAAAAGTTTATTTTTCTTCAAATTTTACATCTCGTTGAAATCGATGTTCTTCAATTTTTTCTAATTGAAATGTTCCTAAATTAGGAATATAAACAAGATCGTTGGGAGATAAATGAGTTCCACGCAAGTATCCACTTAATTTTAATGTACTTTTTGATGACTTGAAAATTTAAATAAAAAAAAAGAAGCAAGAAAAGATTCATTCTCTTAAATGAAATAAAGTTTACTTTTGGATTTTCATAAGAAAACGTTTGAGCAAATAAGTAAGGTCTTTGAAATTTTTTACTTATTTTAATTAATTTCTGTTGTGTTAATTTATTAAGAAGACGTTGGGCATCTTGTTGATTATCTAATGGAGTTAATTTAACATCGGAAAATTTTTTTTCAAGAAATTTTTCTAAATTTTTAAATGACGAAACTTTTGATGTTGATGATATTGTTGACATGTTGTCATCGTTTGAAGATGATATTACGGAATAAATAATTGATTGGGGAAGACAATGTATATTAATTAAATCAATTAAATAATCACCTTCTATTGATAAACCAGTCGATGACGATATTATGTAAATTATTGTATCAGACATCTAAAATGTTTTTTTTATTGAAAATAGATAAATTGTAATTTTTTTATATAATAAATAACCTTTGCACAATCCAGAATGTTTTCTAAATTTGTTACTGTTGGTGTTAAAAAACAAAATTTCGATCGGAGTTTTGGACATCTACATTTAATTAGAAAAAACAATTTTTAAAATGTATTAAATTGATTCAATATACGTATAAATTCTTGCACCACAATCAGTTGCTTGATCAGATGATTTTTGATCATTAATAGAACTTGTTATTAATTCAACGATTGAAAAAACATTAACATCCGATGATAGAGGTATTACTGTCTAAATAAATTTATTTTATTATTTCAAATACTTAAATTTTTTTCCTATTCTGAAGTTTGAACATTAGCTGTAAAACAGATTTGATTATCTATTCAAAATGTACTCCTTGGTAATTTTCAATTTTGTTTTTGAATGATAAATTTACATTTGAATAATTTCTGTTTTATGAATCTATGATAGTTTGTCATTTTTTGGTTGTAATAAAAGAAAGAAGTGTTCTTTGACTTGGATGATCTCTCAATATCTTAATAGTAGGATTGAGTATTACTGATGACTTTAAAAATTTGATTTCGCTTTAAAATTAAATTAATTGGAAATATTTACAATTATTTGTGGAACTCCATCAATAGCTCCAATTGTTTGTCTTGCTTGTTTATTCGCCTGAAGCTTTTGTTTTCGAAGTTGAATAGCTGCATTTACTCGATCTTGTTTACTGGTGATATTTAAACGTTTTAAACTACGCGCATGTTTGTTTTCTGCAACTCGACCTTAAACAAAATCATTTCATTAATAAATTATTTAATATAAAGAATAGATAACAAAACCTTTTGTGCTTCGTTTAATTTCATGCTGAGATCGATGACGACCAGTTTTAAATTTTTTATTTTGTTGCTTAAGTGCACCTGGACGATGAACATTGTTATTATCACTACTAGGTGTCATTTTTTGTTTCTATTATCTAGAAAATTTTATTTGATTAACTAATGTTTCTCAAATGAAATTTGAATATCTATCTATATCTATCTATCTACCGAAATAGTATGTCTTATTCTCATTTTAATTGGTCAAAATAAATAACTGACGGAATTTCGATTCGATCAATATTAGAATGAAATAAATAATTTAATCGAAAATATGTCAATTTAAATAAAGTTCATCGTAGTTGAATAAAAACATAATATTTATTATATTGAAGTATAGATGTCGATAGTAACCGATGATTAACGAGCAACATTTCGTTTTATTTTGTTCTTTACTAATTGTTATATAGTGATTCACATAAGAACAACAGCGGTTCAAATAAACGTTAAACGTTTGTTTTAATATTCAAAACAGCTGTCAGATGTAATTCGAAAGTCTTAATTTTCTCTCTTTGTGCTGTACTAATCCACCAGGTAATGAATCCGATTGAATATTTTAGCAGTCAACAGATCCGATGAGGTTCCATGTGTCGAAGAACTGATCCGACAGCAGAATATAGGTGGATGCCAATACTAACGATCTAATTGTTGAAATGATTCTCCGGGACAGATCAATAATTACGGGCTCTTTATACAAGAATCTTGCACTACACTATAGTCGATGATCTTGACTTCGTTCTTTCCAGATTCTTGCATTTCTTGATTATCAGAGAAGATTCTTGTCTGATCTTCAAAAAATCTTGAATATGCAAACTCTACTAATTCGACAAGCGATAGAATAAAAAAATCAAATTTAGAAAAACTTGGGCGATGATGTTGCACTTGTGATTGTGACGTCCGAATAGAAAACATGTAAAGATGACTGTTCGATATTCCATGAATAAGGAAATTGCAACGAAAAAAGATTGAAATAATTTAAGTGCAAGAGAGAGAGTGTACCCACTCAGGTCGAACAGTCCGGCCTAGAAACGGTCGGTCCTGGGTAGTTGCGTTGATTTTGTGGAGCAGTATTAGGTTGAAAAATTTTCGAATTTTTTCCGGTGATTTCCGGTCAATTCCTGCCGGAAAGCGTCGGTACCTGGTAGGAATCCGCCGGAAAAGTCCGATCGTATTTTTGACCGGAATACTGCTTCCATGTACCAGCGATTTCTCGTGTTTTCCTGCAGAATATGGTGGCTTTTCCGCATATTTTCTGGAGCATCCTACGGGATCCGGTGGCCGGAATGTTCGACCTGGGCATATAATAAAAGCGGACGGTTTTACTTTGGCAGTTGCCAGCTCATTTTACTGTAATTTACCGCGATAAACCGCTTTTTTTGACTAACACTAAGATTTTACGCTAAAAATGAAGTGACATTTGTGATATGGGTATTCAGATTCATTAAGTTTAGCATCATTTTCTTATTTATGTGAATAGAAAATGCAAAAAAAAAATATTTTGTTTTTCTAATGGTAGAAATAGATGTCGATAGATATCAACGAAGAAATATGCAGAATTAATTTATTGATCATGTGTGGTGCACTCGAGCACTATTGGTACGTGTGATGTCACATTTAGCACGCTTGTAGTTGATCTCGCTCGCTCGCACGCATCTTTTTAACTTGACGCGAATGATTCAATGGTAAAACATTATTGGTCTTACGTTAGAATGTTTTCCACTAGAAAAGAATTTCAGGCAGACAGATAGATATTCATTGAATTTCTTCTATTTTTTAATTGCAATTTATAATGACAAATAATTTAAGTCGTTGTCCACATGTAGCTACAATTGGATTTATTTCAAAAGAAGATTATTCCAATGCTACAGAAGTTTGTTTGTTTATCTTTTTATTTAGTAAAATTGTCAATATATATTTAATTTAGGCTGAAAAATGCGAAAAGTGTGATTGCATTGGTCCTCATTTATGGTTATGTTTAAGAGAAGGTTGTTTGTTTGTTGGTTGTGGCACAGGTAAAGAAAAAAATGATCATAGTAGCGATCATGAAAAAGAAAAAGCACATCCGCTTCAATTTAATTTAACAACAAAACGTGTCTGGTGTTATGTTTGTAATCAAGAAGTTCGTCTAAATAATGATCCATCATTTGAGTAAGTATTTTATTTTTCAAAATCAAAAAATAATCTTATGAATCTATTTATTAGATTATCATTTCTTGATCGTTCAATAGTACCAACAAAATCTTCGAAATTATTAAATAATTCTGGACAAGTTATTAATGAAATTGAAGAAAGTTCTTCAAATCAATCAGTGAATCATCAAAATCAATATGAAAAATGTTTTGAACCAACACTTTTTGAACTTGAACATACGGATACAACAGATTTTACTCGAGGTTCACGAAATTTTTCTATACTTTTATTTTTGAAAATGTTTATTTTCTTGTTAGGTATATCGGGTTTATATAATTTAGGTAACACATGTTATATGAATTCAGCTTTACAAGCACTTTCGAATTGGTAAAAGAAATGATAGAATTTTTTTCTTAAAAAACATATTTAATTGAAGTGTTCCATTGACAAGTTATTTTCTTGATTGCATTCCATTTATTGGAATCAATTCTTATCGTCGTGTTAATGGTGATTTATCGAATATGAAATCAAATGGACGATTAGTTAAGGCGTATTTTAAATTTATTGAATCAATGTGGACAAAACCTCTTCAAGGCAGACAAAGGTTATTTTTCTAATTCTTTTTTTCTACTGTTGAAAAATAAAATTTTATTTATTTCAGTCATGTCATTAATCCAAGTAGTATAGCAGCAGAAATCCGTTCAATAAATCCATCATTTCGTTCATATACTCAACAAGTAGAGTTGATAAAATTGAAAGAAAAGTCTAACTGAATAACTAAATATTTAATTTAAGGATGCTCAAGAGTTTCTTCGATGTTTCATGGATGAATTACATTCAGAAATGCGTCTTGTTAAATACTATGCCGATGAAAAACATAGAAGTGAAAGTAGCAGTACAGATAATAGTCAATGCGATGTCATTGTATCAAAGTATGTTTAAATTTTGTTCTATTCATAAAAATTACCGTTGAAATATTAACACATTTTTTTTCGAAGTAATTAAATTGATGGTTAAATTGTTTGAATAATTTTTATTTCTTGTGTTTTCTGAATCAATGAATAACTTCAAAAAAAAAGAGAAGAATTCCTTAAATATCTTCCCTGAAAATAGCATAAAGATTCCCATTGACTGATCTGAAATTTCAATTTGAATACTATTAATTGATGATTTGAAATCTTTTTCCGATGAAACCCAATTTTCTAAAGATTTATTTATTGATCTCAGGATTATTTATTTTGTTTTTGTGTTTGTTTAAAATAGTTTAAATGGTGAATCCGAATATGAAACATGTAATTCTGGTTCTACGTCAAGTAGCGATGATTATAGTAATGATGATGATTTAAATAAGTATTCATCAATAAATGAAATAAAAGAATATTCTAAAAAAAAAAAATTCTATCAAGATAAATATGATAAATTAAGTCGAACTGATTCTGGTGTTTCACTTAATAGAAATAAATGCGATAAAAAAGTAAAAGAAAGCATTTCAAATAAAAAATTTAAAATGTCAAATTCAATAATTTCATCAATATTTGATGGATCAATTCAAAGTCAAATTGAATGTTTAACATGTAATCGTCGTTCATCAACAATTGAAACATTTCAAGATCTTTCATTACCGATTCCATCAAGAGAACAACTAGAAGTGAGCAATTATTTTGTCTAAATATTTATTTATATTATTCGAAAAAAACAAATTTTAAGAAATTTCATGCAATACAATGCGGAAACGATGAACAATTATTTTTAAAGAATCAAGAAATTTATGATAATAATTCAAATTCTTGGATGTCATGGTTTTATTCTTTATTTAAAAAGTTCATTTTATTAATTTTTATTTTATTTTATTTTCTTAATTAATTCTTTTTTGTTTTTAGTTTATGGACATTGAATATTTGGGGACCACCATTAACTTTACAAGATTGTCTTCAAGCTTTTTTCCAAGCTGACGAACTTACTGGTGATAATATGTATAGTTGTGAAAAATGTCAAAAGTAATATTTTTATAAATCATTTAACAAATAAGAAAATATTTTGATTTGTTTTTTTTCAAATCAGATTAAGAAATGGAATGAAATATTGTAAAGTTGTTGAATTACCTGAAGTAAGCTTTTAATATTTTTTATAAATAATATTTATATTAGAAGAAATTTAATTCTTTTGATGAATTTTATGTGAAACGAAAAATTTAATCACTTTTGAAAAAAATTTCTTTTAATTAAAATTTTAATTTGAAGAAACATAAAAACGAACGAAAAATACTTAGATTTTTTACAATAAAAAAATATTCTTTATTAATCATTTTTATGAAAATTGTTTCTAAAAACTCACAAATTTCTCTCAAGTAAAATTTTAATTTTTCATTCCATATTTTAGGTATTATGCATTCATTTAAAACGTTTTCGTCATGACTCAATGATTTATACAAAAATAGGAAGTTATGTTTCATTTCCATTAGTTGATCTTGATATGAGATCATTTATTCATAAAGGTATTTATTTAGATTTTTTTTCTTGAATTTAAAAAATACTCTAATAAAAATAAATTAGATTGTAAAAGTACAATTCACCTATATGATTTATTTTCATTAATTGTTCATTATGGTCGAGCTGGTAGTGGTCATTATATAACATATGCATTAAATAATCTTAATCAACAATGGTATGAATATGATGATGAAAATGTTCGACAAGTTGATACGGCGATTGTTCAAAATGCTGAAGCATATGTCCTTTTTTATAGGTTTGCACTTTCTAATCAAAGGAAGACGTAAAATGTTTTTTTTTTGTGAATTCTTCTAGAAAAAAAGAGCCAAATATAAGTGAAACCTATGAAACAATTCGTCATTTAATGTCCAGAGATCAAGTTTGTTTTAGCTAAATAAATAAATAGATAAATAAACAAGAATTCTATTTTAAAAGGATTCTCTTCTATCATTTTATATATCTCGTTCATGGATAAATCGTTTATTCTATTTTGCTGAACCTGGTCCAATAACCAATAATGATTTCTTATGTAAACATGGAGGTTTGATAGATTTTGCTTTTGTCAAAAGATTTTATTTTTCTGAACATATTTTTTATTTAAAAAAAATTAAAGGTGTTCAACCAGATTATTGGAGTGTTATTAATGATCTTGTTTGTCCTGTGCATGAAAGTGTTTGGCAATATTTATTTGAAAAGTAAATGGAAACAAGAAAATTTCTAAAATGGCAATAAATTTTATTTAGATATGGTGGATGTTCTGTATGTAATATATTATATCCATGTCGAATTTGTCAATTAGATGATGAAAATTTAAAATGCCGTCAACGCTCAGAAAGAAAAACATTTTTACAAGTAAGTTTAATTAATACTGTTATCATCGTTATCATTGAGAATTTCATCATTTAAATTAGTTTTTGTTTTATTAAACAAGTTTTTCGTACGATAAAGTTCAATATAAAATGTTAAACCAATAATTAAAATAAAACATATAATTATGATTAGAAATATTCCAAGAAAATTCCTTGACGAGTTTTTAAAACTTGAAATTTTCATTGAACTTTTACTTTTATTATTATCTAAAAGACTTTTGTGTTTCTCATTTTTAAATTAAAAAGAAAAGTAAATCTTACGTTTAAAATTTCTTGATAAGTTCTTAATTGCAATGAGAAAAATAATTTTTTCTTTAGAGAAATAAACATTTATGAAAATAAATCTCACTAAATTTATTATTGAATTGGTTTTATTTAAATTGTCAATAGAATTTATCGATATTTTTATTAACGAATTTACTAAAAAGAAATTAAATATCATTAGAATATTTATATTATTTCAATAAAATTAAGAATTCGGTGATTGATTTGAATGAAATAACTGATTCTAAAATTGTAATACTTAAGAATAAAAAACTGTTAAGTATCAAACAAAAAGATATGAATAATGTAATACAATTAAGTAAATAGTATTTTTAAGTAGAGAAAAATAGATACTTTCTTTAGTCGATCATATAGATAAGAATTTCTTTTGCATCTACATAAACGAAAGAAAAGATCTTATTTGGAACTTTTTTTTAAAGATTTTCATTTAATATTAAAAGGAATATTATTCTGAACGTTCTTTTCGATAAAGTTTGATGTCACGAAAAGATAATCATAATCAAATTAGAAAAGAAGCCCTAAATATAATTTAACTGGTTCAAATTTATCAATATTTATTCAAATATTTGAATAGCAATAGTCTTTTTTTCTCTAAAATCAATAACTACAATAACATACTTGTTGTTAATTTGTATTTTTTTCTAGTTGAAATCAATGTAGCATTTTTTAATTGACATCGAGTATAATTGTTAAAATTTACATTTAAATAATCAATAAACTTATCTTCTTGATTTAAAATAATAAATTCTAAAAGATATCTTGTACAATAACTATCTGGTAAAATAAAACATTTATTATTAAATAACAGAATTTGATTATGACTAAAATTAAAATTAATATTACAATAGAATTGAGAAATCTTTTTAATATGAAAACATTTATTTTTTGTTTTATTATTCATAATATTTTCAATAAAAATTGAAACAAGAATATAATTACTATTTATTCTATAATGAACTTTTTTCATTATAAATGGATTAAAATTAATTATTTTAATATAATCAAATTTAATTCGATGATAAAAATCATCAATTTTTTTAATTCGACATGCACTTTCATGAAAATCAAAGTTTTCTGTTTCTATTGATGAAAGAAACTTCATGTCATTTAAGATTTCATTTAAATAGTCGATTGAATAAGATGTTAACAAATATGTTAATGATGATGTTTCTTTGATTTCATTTGAATATAATATTAAAGCAAATAATATTAAAAACATATTTTTTATTATCAACATTTATTCTATTGCATAGCGCCTCAATTCAATTTCGCTTGTTTTTTGCTCTGCAATGTTTCAGTAAAGAAGATATTTTTTAAGCAAGGGAAAATATAAAATCTATAATATATTTCAGATTAAACTAATTAATTTTCATTTTCATGAAATAAATTTTATCAATTCTTTTCGAATGGTTCCTATAGTAAAAAAGCTTTTATCATATATTTAATTAGAAACTCAAATGAATAAAAAGAATATTTATTTTTTCTATACTAAATGTATTGTTGTTAGTATCTATTATATTAAGAATGAAAGATATTTTATTTAAACTTTAAATAAGAAAGACAAGGAAGATATTTTGATGTCAAAGATAATAATTAAGAGAGAGCCCATGAGGCCACCACGGATTGGAAGCACTCGATAAAAATTCTTTTTTTGATTTCATTAGTGCATTCGAAAGTTCCATGTGTGAAACTAGTAACCTGGGTGTGAGTGTGGAGTGGGTGTGGGTGTTTTACCGTAAAATAATCAATTATGTTAAGGTTACAATATATGGCTGTGATCAGATTTTCAACTTTTATCGTTTGAGATGATAATCCTTTAATTGGAAGAAAAACATTTTCTTACGAATTTTTTCATTATTCCTTTACTCCTCCTCAGGCACATATGGGGGTCAAAACTTTTTGTTCCTTTTTCGAAAGGGCTATCTCTGCTATTACCTTCAGGATGAAGTTCTAATTTCTCTGAGACTAAAATTTCCATGAACGAATGGCCAATAGATAGCATCCAGGATTGTTTTTCATCAGGATATTCACTAGTTGATAATCAATACTAGGCATTTTTCGGCCCCAGTATACCCTTTTTCTTGAATATGTTTCTGTGGTTTTGCGTAGAATCAAAAGTTCTACAAGCCTATGCAAAAAATACTTGGGCCCGCTTAAATTGAACAGATGAGATCAAATATACTGCAAAAAACTAGTCGGGAAAAATTGAAAAAAATTCTGTCAGTGCCCATACTTGTTGCACTGAATAGTCCGAAAAAGTAAGTGATATACAAAACATTAAATATCTATCCTTTTTCAGCTCAGAATGATCTATCGTTTAACATATTCATTTAAAGATTTGGATGATCTGTTGAAGCACAAACAGACATAAACGAAACGAACAATTTTCATTGTTTTTCTTTCTCGAAAAAATACGATAGTGCTCAAAGTCGTTCTTATGTAACTTTTCTTAGGAACGGTATTAGAAGCTAAAATTTTCAGGTTACTAGTTTCACACATGGAAGTTTCAAATGCACTAATAAAATCACAAAAATAATTTTTATCGAGTGCTTCGTATGCTGGGGGCATTCTCGATGCTCTCATGGACTGTCTCTTAAAGTTTTAAAATATTTCTCTGAAAGAAAAATATTTTTCCATGCTCAGTATTAAAAAAAACATATTTTAATTGAATTATTTAATTATACTGATAAAGGTGTTCAAATGTATCTAATAGAAATGTTATTCTATGTGACTTTCAATGTAAAACATTTACTGAAGCAGCCATTGAGCATTGACTTTAATGATGAATAGGCGCAGAACAAAAAATACAAACACTTTTTATTTTTTATTCTCTTTTTAGTTAAAAAGATCTGAAAAAGATAACGATGCTATATATGCACTTAGTCCGAATTGGTACCGAGATTGGGAGAATTTCGTTTGTGAAAAATCATCTGGTTAGATTTGAATTTTTTTTATTATAAATAAATTATTGTTTCATTAATAAAATCATTAGAACCACCTGGTCCAATATCAAATGCAGGTATTTCAACAACAAAAAATGGTATTACTCGTTTATTTCGACGTGGTAAAATTTTAATTTACTACTAAATAAATAAATAATTAATTAATTCTTATTAAGATTGTAAACATTTTCAAGTAAATGAATCAATATGGAACTTTTTATATTCAATTTATGGTGGTGGACCTCAGTTATTAATTCGATCAAATTCTGCTATGAATTTAAATTCGAATGTCGATGATCAAATATCTACGAGTAATAAACCTGCCGTGACTTTCGTTTAGAAAATGAAAGAAAAAAAATTCATTTTTTCGTTTCTTTTTTTTTGTATTATGTTCGATAAATGTTTTTGTTTATTTATTTCGTTCGTTCGTTTTCTTTCTTAGTTGCAATTCAACAGTTTTGTTTTAGACATTCAAACAAGAAAAAAACTGAGCAGAAGAAAAGAAATTAAAAAAAAGAATTGCGCAAATGTGCTAATCTCATTATTCGAGAAAAATCTTTATTCATCATTTTCTTTTTTTAAATTTTTATTCTTTATTTCTTTTAATTTTTTCAAGATTTCTTCTATTGAAAATAATATTTCTCAAATATTCTAAAATCTTCTTTTTCTTATAAATGAAGTAAGTTAAAAGTTTATTTGAGTTTTTTAATTTAAAATAAATTGATAAATAAACATGAATCTTTGTTCGTAAAAATATTTCTAGAACAAATACAAAATAAATTCATTTTTAATTTCATTCTGTAAAACCTATTTGTACTGATCAATTCAATTAAAATTCAAAAAAAAATATTAACTTAAGATACTAATAAATGACTAACTCTTTCTGATGCAACGATCTGCTGTAACGCATTGATTCAATTAGATGCTAAAAATTTCAAGTTTCTTGTATGAATATGTCAAAGATATTGAATTATAATTATTCTATTATTTTTTCCCATCTCTCAACTGTTTCTTTATTAATAATTAATTCATTGTTTTCTCCTTTTAATCGTTTTTATTCCGATTTCGGTTTCTTTTTTCTAAATAAAATTATTATTTATTGTTAATCTTGATTAACAATAAGATAAATCTCTTTTTAATAATTTACACGATATATTCTCAGTATCAATAAAATATGTACAAGATGTCTTGTTTATTGTTATACTGAAAAATAATTTCTTAGTCATTGAATGTTTTTCAATTTGAATTTTCAAATAGTTTCTATGAAATTATTTTCAATTAAAGAAAAAAAAATATCTAAGAATTTATGAACAAAGATTTATGAAAAATATCTATTGTTGAAACGGATAATGATGCATGTTTAATTATAAATTTATTTTTAGTTAAAAAGTAAAAACGAAAAAAGTGAATGTATTCATCGAGAAAATTCCGCGATGACTCATTTATAATTAGACTAAAATTCTTAAATAAATTATTTAGTGCACGTCAATTTCATGTATCGATATACATGAAATATATTATTTGTATATTAATACTATATTATTTAAATATGTTAATCGGTTTTAATTCGAATAAATGGTTTGAAAAATCGTTCGAAGATGAATATCATTTGAGAATGACAAATATTGATATAACAAAAATCGAAGAAAATGTGGAACAAGTTTTAGGTTATCCAAAAAATATTCTTTCAAATCAATTTTTAATTAAAAATCAATATTTATGTGGTCATACATTAAATCTTGAAACACTTATTTATCCACATTTAATTATTTTAGTTAAATCAAATAGTGAAAATTTTAAAGAAAGACAATCAATTAGAATGACATGGGCACAGAAATCTCATTTATCAAGTAAAAATATTCGATTAGCTTTTGTTTTAGGTAAGATACGTTTTGACTTTGCTTCCTGAATAAAAAAAAACCCTTTTCTGTTTCTCTACAAATTTTTCACTAGATACATAAATTCTATTTTCTAAGAAGTAAGTTTAATTGAATCTGCTTTATTCGATCATATTCATTGAAATTATAATAGTTAATTATGCATGTTATTCTATTCAATTGATTTATTTATTAAGAAAAAATTCTAAAAAAAAATATCTCTATTATTTTTTGTTGCAGGTACCAATCCACATAATATAAGTGTTATGGATGAATCCAACAAATATGAAGATATAATTCAAATAGATAAAATCGATTATTATTATTATAGTTCATGTAAGATTTTTAAAACTATTTAAAAAAAAACCATTTTCTTTTACTAAATATTTATTTTAAAGATAAAATGATAATGATGCTTCGTTGGATAAATGATTATTGTACGTCAAAATCACGTCGAACGTCTCATATCGATTTAGTAAATTATGTTTTGTTTGTTGATGATGACTATTATATAGATTTAGATTTATTATTATTATATATATATAATATTGATCATGATAGTGAAATGACAACTTATGAAAGACGAACATTTATTACTGGTGAATTAATTGAAAAATCTCGCCCACGACGAAATTTAAATGATCATTATTACGTATCACTTATTGATTATCCATATGATATTTATCCAGATTATATATCGAGTCAATGTTTTTTAATGACACGATACAATGCACGTTTATTCTATATTGGATCAAAATATACTCGTTTATTTCATTTCGATAGTATTTATATGGGGCTTTTAGCTTATTCAATGTCAATTAAATTAATTAAGAATAATGAACTTTTTTCAACAACTTTATCATCAATTAATATTTTTAATTATCAAAATCAATTTTTATCAAGATGGAAAACAATATTTAATAATAAAATTAATTTTAATTCAACAAAAAAATCAATTTGTACTCGAGGATATCGAAATGAAAAATTAATTCAATTATGGAATGAACTTCATCAAACTAATTTGACTTTTGCATTTTGAATCAAAAAGTATACTAATATTTATATATCTTCTTTTATAAATCTCTTTTTAGTATATCAGATTTGTTTTTATCTATATATATATTCTATTTAAAGATAATAAACTTTATTTAAGATAAAAAGGCGAATATTTAAAAACCCAAACGTCAACCTAACAATTTAGAACTCTTACAGATATTTATGAAATAAAATAAAATGAAAAAGAATTATTTTCTGTGTGGAATCATTGAAGGTACGTTTTATTTTAATGAGACATAATAATAAAATTTAGAATGGAAATTTTTTTTATTGACTGAAATCATATTTACTAGAATAATATCGAAAACTCAAACTGTCGTTTATTGAGCGAAAAAAAACCTTTTTACACAATTTATTAAATAATCAACAAGAAAAAAATAATATGACACAAATGAATTGAAATCAACGACGAATGACACAAATAAGTCTTTCTCTGTACTAAAGTAGATACAAAATATTTTATCTGAATTAACAAGTTTTCAGTATTGAATAGAATAGTTCCTGTTCATGATAAGATGACTGAGAAAAGACAATATTGAATTTATCGTGCACAAAGTATTAGAGAAATATTTTAACACTTTGACCCATAAATGATTTAATTCTGAAAGAGTCGAAATGAAATCTGATCATAATAATTAAAAATAGGCAATTTGAAAATAAAACAACATCGACTTTTTTTCTCAGATTATCAAACTTTTATTAATAATATTCTATTTATCTTGACTAAAAATAGATACTAATTAATTAACTTATTATCTATTTTAGGTTATTATGGTCGACCATGGTCACTTAATCAACGAAAAATACTTTTTGAAACGTTCGTATTGAGAAAAAAACGATCTGAGTAAATAAAGAATGCTTTTAAAAACAGATGTTTAAGATTTGGTTTAAACACATATGTCTATGCACCAAAAGATGATGCAAAACATCGATCTCGTTGGAGAGATCTATATACAAATGAAGAACTAAATGAACTAAGACAATTAATTCATATTGCTAAACAATGTGAAATCTATTTTATATATGCATTATCACCTGGTCTTGATATTTCATATTCATCTGAAAAAGATTTATTAGCACTTAAAAGAAAGTTTGATCAAGTACTTTTTTAGTTTTATTTATTTTAAATAAAGTTTTCTGTATATGTTTCTATTTATTTCCGTAGTTATCTAGTATTGGATGTGAACATTGGTCATTATTATTTGATGATATTGAAAATGAAATGTCTCAAGAAGATAAAAATAATTTTCCATCATTTGCTCATGCTCATGTTTCTCTTACTAATCAATTATATGAATATCTTAATAAACCAAATATTTTTCTATTTTGTCCAACAGGTTAATTATTCGAAAAAAAAACTAATAATCAAACAAATGAAATATATTTATCGTAGCATATATTTTTTAGTTTATTGTAGTCGAATGGCAGTACCATCACTTGACAAATCTTCTTATTTACAAACAATCGGTGATGGTCTACATCCAGATATTGACATTTTTTGGACAGGTAATTATCATTTAGTTTTATATGATCCACTCTTGATTGGACACATTATTAGACTCACAAGAAGAAAGTCGTTCCTAATTTTCTCTTTTTTCGTCCCATAAAGAGAAAAAATCGATCTGCAACTCGTTCCATTCTAAAGATGACTCCTATTAGTTATTACAAATGATGTATCTAACTAGTATGAAAGAAAGAGACATTTTGATACCATTTTTACTAGTGTGGTGGATCTAGTGAATGGAAAGAAGATGTGAAAAATAACGTGAGGTTTATTCATATATTCATTGTATGCTGTTGTTGCTACTATAACATGTTTGGATTGGCAACCAGTGAACGGAATAAGCAAATTCTAAATTATTTGGATTTTGAATACGCTTTTAAATGTATAAACAAAAACTGTCGAACAGAGGTGTAGAAACAGAAATTGCTGAAGTATATTAAGTTTATCAATTGGCAATTAATCCGTTTGACGTGAATCTATTACTCACAACCAATTATGTATAGCATCTCAAGCAACCAAAGCACTTGTTGAACAAGCTGGAAGTTATGAAGACAAGAGCAAGAGAAGACACTAAATCAATTTCCAAAATTGATGGTAACGAAATAGTTGCATTAAGGATGAGAAATCCTTATTTTATATCATGTTGTGATACTTGATAGAAAATAAATATTAGATAAATCAATAGAAGTTATCCTTAGAATGGGATGAGTTATAGATCGATCCTTTTCTCTTTATAGAACGAATGAAGAGAGAAAAATAGGTACCCCTTCTCGTGAGCCTAATAATGTGTCCAATCAAGGTGTCGCCATGTATCATAGTTTTATTTCTTTTGATTTTTACAAAATCAATCTTTAAAAAACTGTTTTAGGTCCAAAAGTCGTATCTCGACAGATAACAGTTTCTCATATATTATCAGTAAATAATTTATTAAAACGTTGTGTAACAATTTGGGATAATTTAAATGCAAATGATTATGATCAACGTCGTTTATGTATGGGACCATTTTCGGGTCGCTCATTAAATTTATCATCACACATATGTGGAATTTTGTCAAATCCAAATTGTGAATTTGAATTGAATTTTGTTCCATTAAATACTCTTGCTCAGTGGTTTCAATCAATAAAACTCAATGAAAAACATCGTCAATATGATAATGATGATGATAATGATAATAATGATATTTTTAGATTAGAAATTTATCAAGTTGATAAAGCATTTAATCAATCTCTTATTGATTGGTTACCAGAATTCAATAAAATAAAATCAGCTAATTATTCTCAAGAAATAATAAAAGTAAATACAAACAAAAGTTCTTTTTTTCTTCTTGCTCTTATTTAATACAGAACTAAAATAAAATTAAGATTGACAATTCTCCTGAAGAAATGAACCCAAAAGGTGCATCATCATCATCATTGTCATTAATAAATGATGAGGATTCTCAAGATTCAATCAATGAAAATCAAATGTATTCATCATCATCGAAAACTCATAAAATGGAATGTGATCAAAATTCGATTCATTATGATTTAACAATTGATGATATTCGTTTACTGGTTGAATTATTTTATTTACCTTATCAACACGGACCAAATGTACAACAAATATTTATGGAGTTTTATTGGCTTAGATGTAATTATAATCCTCATCAAAATGTAACTAAAACTACAATTATATAATATTGATTTTTTCCTCATTTAATAAAAGTAATATTTCTTTTTGTTTGTTAGTTAAATGAATGGCGTTGTCGTGCTCAATTGTTTCATAATAATGCAAAGAATATATCTCGTTTACTTGAAAAATTAATAAAAATTCATAATCGTGCATTACTTTATGATGTCTATAATTATATAAATGATATGAATTCAACGGTTATTCTTTGTTCAAAATATCTTCATTGGATCGGTAAAGATCGTTATTTTTTTAACTATTTTTTATAAATCATTTATTTACTTGTTTTTGAGATGATGATCACAAACGTTCACTAGTATTTATGTCAGGTGATATTGAACCGTGGTCAAAGCGAGGTGGTCTTGCAGGAGATTTTCTTGTTTGTCTATTTAAAATTCTTTAAAAAAAATATTTCCTTTGTTTTTCTTTTTTTCCTAATAGGATATTCTTCCGTTGGGTGATTTTCAATCATTAATTAAATCAGATTTGAATTCATTATCGAATACATTTATTATTCGGCCAATGACTTCAGATGATCAAGTTCGTAGAAAATTTGAAAAACAACATACTTTCTTTTTCTTTTAAATTTAATACTATTTAGTCATCAATTTATGATTTATGTTCAACTGTTTGTTATCAAGATGATCTTAGTCATCTTCTTAATCAATACTCACAAATTTTAGCTGACAAGTTCGTCTTATTATCTTTTTCTTTTAATAGGCATTAGAAAAAAGAAAGAACAAATTAAAACATTTTCGTCAATTATTATAGATAAAGATTTTGTCTTATTCGTCTCGAATTCACCTAGATATATTCATTGTTTTAAAACTAAGATTCCTTTTCTTCCGACTTCATTCGAAGTAATTTAAACTTATTGGAAGTATTTTTATTTCGAATTTTTAATTATAAGACTATATTTCTTGGATTTTGATAAAGAAATATTTTTTTGAAAAATGCTATACATCAAAGAGTTTTATTTGACTTTACGAAAAGAAATTTTGCAATTAATACAATCAAAAAGCAGCATATAGAAAAATCATATAATTGTTAGGTATTCTCGCAGGATTCTAATATTTCTATTGAAACAAAACACATTTCAAAGAAATAAAAACAGGCAAATTTACAACACAGTTTATATTATCTATCAAAAGAAATTTTGTATCTGGATGGAATCCAGTAGTCGATGAGAACGAAGAGTTAGAAAATAAGGTAGAAAATGTATCTATATAGTTGGACAATCGTCGATTAAATATCTCGTAGTAAAATAGAGAAGAAGGATCGAGCAATTTGAGTGAAATAATTAATTTAGTTCTCGCTATGAAAATCTATTCTAAGCAGTAAAAGGAAAACGTTTTTCTTTCTTTGTTTGTAAAGAATAATTGGTGGATATGTATCAAGTTCATTAAACAATAATAATCTTTGTTTTGTTATTGAAAACGATCAAGATAAGATATGCGGATTTTTATTAACAATCAATGAAAGTGAAAACTACGATAAATATATTCAAACAAAATGGATTGAACAACTTCATGAAAAATATCCAAATGTCGATCAAGTGAATAAATAAATATTTCCTTTTTTCTTAATTAGTTTATAGAACAAATCTTTCTTACTTTTGATTATTTAGAATTTTTTTGAATTAACCGAATGTCCTCAATGGATTTACGATCGATATTCTGTTCGTATACAAATTTTTATTGATTCAACAATGAATAAAAATAATATTTATTATCTTGGAGCCAAATTAATGAAAATTCTTATTAAAAATCTTTCTCAACAAGGTTTTTATTTTTCAATGACATAAATTATTTCTTATTTGTTTTTAAATAGGCTTCCGTGGATGCCATACTTTGGTAGATGAAAGATTTACTTTATTACATCAATTTTATTTAAATCTTGGTTTTATTGACATACCAATTATCGATCAGACTAATCAAAATATTCTTCTTGGAAAACAATTTTAATAATTTTTTTTTAATTGAAAAAAGATTTGTTTTCTTAATTATGATTGTGTCAATAAACAACAAAAGCTGATTGATTCAAGATCTATTTTTCACTTCAATTAAAAAACAACGAAAACTCATTTTTATTCAACTTGACATCGAAATCAAGGATATTTACTTTTCTTTAAAACTTTTTATTATATTAATTATCAATAATCACTATTTTTACTGCATGCTTATTAATCTTTCTTTAATTTAAAGATCATTTAGATATTAACAATTTCTAACAATAAAAAAAACATAAAACTTTCTTATCAATCAATTTGAGAATAGCACAGGGTGAAAGGAAAGATCACAAATGATTCTTTGCCGTTTGATCTTCTAAGCGTGAAAAGTAGTTTTTATTAATTCATATATGATTTATCACAAGTCAACTTAAACTCATTGTAGTTACACCACTAATAACTCCAGGGACGGCGCGAACGGGGGNGAGGGGGTTCCTCCCCCCCAACTTTGGAAACTTTTGTTTCAATTTTACTCCGATTTGAAGAAAATAGAAGAGATTTTTATTGATTTACTCCGATTTTTGAAAAAAAACCTCCCGTTTTCAATTAACCCCCCTATATTTTTGTTGCTTCGCGCCGTCCCTGAATAACTCGTACCAAAACAAGCTTTCGCTCAAATCTGTATTCATTCACACAAGTTATATTTTGTTGCAATCTCTAATAGAATAAAAGTCTTTTTGAAATCCTCTTCAATTAAAAGAATATTACATGTATCGGTTAGTCGGACGAGACTTACATTTTTTAGGAGACTTTCAATTGTTGTATTTTATTTTGAAATAGTAACTTCAATTCGAAGATTCGCAAAGCAAGTTTTCCTTGTTTAAAAAAGTATCCATTTTTGAAGTGAATATCTTATTTTTATTACTTAGAACTTAAAAAATTATATTATTCAAAGTACAATGAAATAAATATCCAATATCAGCAATATTTGATGTAAAAAATATGATCCTTGATAATGATAATAACTTTTGCAGAGAGAATTTCAGATTAATATTAATTATTGCATTTTCAGCAGCTTAAAGTAGCTGGTGAAACCAGTGATTCTAAATTCAGTATTTTCAAGTAAGAAAAAAAACTGAACACGGACTATATGACTAGTCTGGCATGTTTCCAATACGCATTAGATCTAATCTAAAGCGTCTTCTACAGTCGTCATGAGCAACTATCTTGGCAAAAACTACTTTGAAATCACATCTGTAGTGGTCTTGAATGTCCTTAAATCTTGCTGTGTCTAATCTTTTTTTGTTCATCTACTACATTGAGATTAGTTTGCAGAACAAATGATAAATTAATAAATGTAGTAAAAAGGTAAATTCAGCAATATAGCCCGATACTCGTCAGAACTTAACGAGTGTCCGCATCATAGATTACACCTTACCAATAGATTGGTACCAATTTCTACGATTCGACTAACAGAGAAACGCGTCCACTTGACACGAAATCGAATACTCATTGAAGATAATTGATTTGACCTGATTTTAACCGTGATTTTTCCAGAATCTACCGTTTGATAAAAAAATATTTTGCTCGCCAAATAACTGATGACAGTAAGTCATCACTCTGTTTAATATCATAAAAGTATTTGACACGATCAAAATTTGAATAATCTGATATTATGCTTACAATTGGAAGCAACATGATGTTCAAAAGCCCCTATTCGACGTATGATTAAATACTACATTCCAAGGAAGACTTGAACGTTTTAAAAAATTTCCATTATCAAAATGAAAAATACTCCAGTTAAGGTAGGGTTTAGTTATAGACATTCTTTGTAAGCATTTGAACAGAATCTATCATAAGAGATACATAGGTAATCAGTGATGAAACTACGGTACGTCAAATCGATATTCACTCCTGGTTCCAATAAAACGCTTATCAACAGCGTATGATTGCTCCGATCTAACTTATCTTTATCCTATTTACGTAGTAGTTACATTCAAAAAAAGGACATCAGCTATTGTTGACTCGATGAAAAATTTATTTAAAACCAAAAATGAGCACATCATTTAGTCATTTAACTAGACTTCAAATAGTCGTTTGAGAATAGCTACATTGTTTATGAAATGATTTCTTTCGTTGAATCTATTTTATAGTTTTATTTTCTAAATAGTATCTTGAGAATTATCAATATATTCAACAGCACATTTTTTCAGTCTCCATCTTTTTTTTCAAATGGACTAAAATTAAAATTTTTTAATGACAAAAGGAAGTTAACAAAAGAGTTTGACAAAATTTGTGATTTACATCAAACATTGTTTTGTGTAGGAACTTACGAAGAATTCCATCGAATTTAGATATCGAATAAATCTCATTGGACAAACACGAGAATGGAAATATGAAAATGATTATCTCATGAATAATATAATTTCAAAATGGCTCTTCTTTCAATCTTTTTTTCGAGTGCATTATTGAAATATATCGACGATAGAGAAAATTTCGCATTCTTTTTTCTTGTAACACGTTGAGATGAATATGACGAAAATGAATAATGGATGCCCATAAAAAATAAGAGTATCAATATCTTCTCTAGTTGCTTTAACTGATTCGAGCTGAAGCTTTCTTCAATTGATATAGCGTTTGATTATCTACTAAGTCATAAACAAATAATTTCCGTAGAACTGAAAACAAACACATTACTACCGTAGTATTATGTACATGCAAATTTTACAGCTTTGAAAATTACTTTCAACGGATACATCAGAATAAATAATCTTCTCAATATCTCTCTCGGCGTTCATAGTCTTTAATAAAAATTATATTCACACAATTCAGCGTTTTAATCGCTATCAATTCATAGAAAAATGATTATTATAGACATAAAAAAACCACTGTAATCACTCATGTGACACTGCGATCATGCAATACAAACGTAGAATAGGAACGCTTCCATTTTTCTTTTGGGTCACCCGTCAATTTGATAAACTTTAATACGTAAATAATAATTGATTTATTTTACTAAAAGAACTTCGAATGATAATTTTCTTTTGAATATGATAATAACATAAGTTGTGTAATAGAAAAAAGATGACTTTTATCAATCAATGGTATTCGTAAACATGAAAAATGAAATCTTCAGAGAAATTCTAAAACTGTTTTACAACGAATAATAATTTGAGACAATTGCTTCTCACTATAATTACTTTCGTGCTAACAGATTTTTCCACTTAATAAAAATCTAAAAATAGTTTCGTTACGATTTTATTTTTCTCGTTTGCATGAAGAACTGAAATCATTTCTCTACTAAATTATTTCTAAATTAAAATATCATAATAGCAATGCCGACGAATTTGAAAGATTCGAAATTGTTGTTCAAAACAATTCTGAACTGAAAAGAATCTGGTTAAAGTCAAGAGGTTAATCCCATCTATTTATGTTCATAGAACAAATAATGAAAAACAAAATTCTAAAATGAAACAATGATCGTGATTAAATACAACGAAAATGAAAAACACATAAGTTTTTAGTTGATTGTCTTATGATTGATGTTGAAAGTGTTCAATTAACTTAAGATAAAGTTCATCAGTTTTCTTTTGATTTTCATCAAATTTTTCAGTTAATTGATTTAATTTTTTTCGAATTTCATATAAAACTGATGACGATAACTCTTCTTGTACTAATTTTTTTTCTTCAACTTTAAAATCAACATTTAACTAAAACAAAATAAAAATAAAAATAAAAATCAATAAATTAACATATAAGTTTTTTAAACTTGTTTTAAATCTTGAAAATTCGATTGATTAAATTTATCTTTTAAATGAGTCTTCATTTTTCTATCTTCTGTTAAAATAACTGATGTATAATCAACAAAAGCTTGTATTGTATAATGTGTATTATGAATTTTAATAACTTTTATTTTAATCCAATGTGAATCAGTTCTATACCAAAACCGTCGAAATTCATCATGAGAAAGATATTGTTGAAATCTAACACGAATAGCAAGCCATGGTAAACATGATACAGACGATGGACAAGCTAATAATTTTGAACAATCAATATCACATTCATTTCCATAATCAACAAAAACAATTCGACAGATTTCACCTTCAAATATGTTTCTGTTAACTATAATTTATTTAATAAAAAACAAAAAGATAAACCTTGAATTGATCTGATCCATGCTCGATAATATCCAACACCACCATCTTCATTTTTGTTTTTTTCATTTTTCCATGGAGCTATTACCATCCTAAATTGATAGATTTTATATTTTGATTCCTATGAAGAATATATTTGACATTAAAAAATGTGTTATTATCCATAAAGTCGTCATCAATTTATTAATATTAATCTTTTTATTTTATCTCATCTTAGTCTTACAAATTCCAACACATAATTATTTTCAAAATGATTTTGTCAATTTCTTCGTTTCCGTATTTAAATCATCAAAATAAAATATTCTTATAAAAAAACGATCAACTATTATTTCTTCATGCTTTTATATTTACTCAATAGTGTAAATTTTCGAAAAATCTTTTTATTTTAATATTTTAGTAAAATATATGAATCATCTCGTAAACTTGTTAATATTAAGAATTCTTTTATTTTGCGTATGCCTAATTTTCCTCTTGGATGTTTTACTTGTTATATAAGAGATATTTGACTTTTAAATAGATAGAATAATATAGAAATATTAATAGAATTTACATTCTAGGTTTAACACAAAGTGGATGAATTGAACGTGGTTCTTTAACATTATATTGATGATAATCAATAGTTGCTAATGCTTTATCAACATCATTTGATGTTTTATCAGACATAAGAATATAAAAATCATTATTTTGATTATCATCACCACGATATGATGCTAATACTGACCAATATTCATCACCTATATTTAATATTGTTTGGTGACGAAATTCATCTTCTAAATATTCTTCTTTTCTCATATTAAAATTCTAAATAAACATGAAAAAAAGAATTTTATCTTTTACTTCACTTTAAATAACCTAACTTGATTAAGCAAATTAATAATTTGATCGTTTATATTTTCATTATTATGATTAAGAATAATTAAATCACTTGACAGAATACGCATTTCATAATCATGATAATCTTTATAGAACAAGATTTTGTTTGAAAAAAAAAGAAAAAAAAAGCAACTACAAACTTAATAATTGATGACATGATGCTAATGTTATCACATTAGCTAAAGACCCATTTGAAATACCAGATAGATGACATTGAACACAACAAACTGGTTGACGACTTAAACTAAAATTTTAATATTTTTATTTTAAATAAAGTTTTACTGTATTGAAATCTATTAGAATTAAATATCTATTTGTCAATATAATATAAATATGTAATAAAAAAAAGACCTTTTTTAGCTTATATTTTATTAAAAGAATTTCTTTAACTATTTAATATAATATCTATCAAACAGATTTAGAATACGATTCAAGAGAATCTCCCTTAACAATGAAATCAAATAATAAAAATTAACTTTTATTAAATCACGATAAAGATTTAATGAGAACTGTGGAAAATCTCAAATATATTTTTGTCGACGAGTAATGATTAAAAAAACAAAGATTCGAATTTTATCTAAGACGAACAGTTAATGTTGAATGAAATTCTAATTCATCATCTGAAGGTCTCTTGAGTTTGAAAAACAAATTTACTTAATTTCTTCTATTAAAAAGATTCTCTTAATATCAATACATGATTAGAGTTGAATTCGAATATATATAACGAGAGAAATAATATTTATTTAAAAATTATTATTATAATTGATAATAAATTCCTAATGACAAACAAAGATTTTCGTTAGAACTAATTCTATTAAATGAATAAAGAAAATAAATTGAATGAAATAGTTATGATGATAACAGAACTATCAAGGCTGTTTTTAAGAATGAAAAGAAATTAATTGAAAGAAAAAAATTCAAAAGTAAATTTAATGAGGAATTTTTCTTGTGAAAGGAATCTCTTAGATAAACTTACGATTGTGGCATTTGACGAATATCTAAAAATAAATAAATGCAGAAAAAAGAATAGAGAATGAAAAATAAAATAAAAATTAACCAGAAACTGGAATTTGTCGTTCCATTCCCCAATCAATTAAATGAACTGTAACAAGATTATTTTCATTTGTTATTAAATTAGTTTTTGTTAACAAACGACATCGAAACCATGATGATTGACTTCGACACATATAGTATCCATCACTTTTTAATCTAGATAAAAATATTTTATTCAGTAAATGAAAATAAAATAAAAAACGGTTTTACTTTAAAATATCGACTGTTAGTTGTTTATCTAAAAGTGTTTGTTGAAAAGTATCATTCAACATTCTTGTTGCAGCTAACCAATCTTCATTAAGCATAATATAAACAAATGAAAGATGTTCATCAACATGTGAAACACGAACATTTGAATATATTTGAGAACGTTCGAAACGAGGTTTATGAACTGGTATATCAATTATATCGAATTCAAATAAATTATCATCTATATTATTAACTAGATTTTGAATCAAAAACAAAAAAAAGATTCTTTATTTTATTTTTATTAATTATTTACTTGACGTATTTGTTAACTGTTCAGATAATTTAAATTGATTTGATGAACTAGTTGAAGCTGTTCGTTTTCTTATATAAAAATTTGAAAAAGGTACTGTTGATGTTTTACTTGTTGTTACTGATGATTGATCATCATTTGTATTAACATTAATTGCAAATTCTTCTTCACAATTTTCTTCTTTCATTATTCGATAAATTTATTTTTCTTCAAATAACAAATAATGAATCTTATTAAAATGAAAATGAAAAGAACGATATGAAAAGAAAAGAGAAAAAGTTAACCCTAAGACGAAATCTTTATATGATCCACGTTGTGTTTGTAACCGCCATAATAAAAGAAGAAACAAAGAAAGAACGAAACATATCTGTTACATACATAGCTATATACGCATATATCTCGATGCAAAGAAACATATTTTGAAAAATAATAGGGAAAATTTTACGACGTAGTTTAATCACGTTTCTTCTCAATGATAACATGAAAAACATGTTCGATTCTTATTGTCCACCAAACAAGGGGCAAAATTTATTCATTGTAGAATATCAAATGCATTTTAATTAGAATAATAAAAAGGAAAGAAATAAATTCTTATTTCTCTATGAAATTGTAAAATGATATCAACATGTTCGTTCACTCTTCATAATCACATCAAACGATTTATATTGACAGTTCATTATTGGATCATAATCGATAAGATACTTTAATATATCGATTCATATCGTGAAGTACATATTCGAATAACAAAGAAGAAATTAACAAAAATAGAAAATTACAGCTTCAACTAGACATTAAAAGATTTTCGAAATGAAAATTTGCCTAAAGACATGTACCTATAAAGATAGACATTATATCAGATAGAACATCCAATAAATTAGATAGAGTGTAGATCTTCGTGAATATTCTTATCGTAGAAACTATTACAAAATGCTCATATTTTCATTATATAATCGCTATGAGAACTGTATCAATTGAACAGATCAATCCATAATTTTGATAGAAATAGAATGTAAAATCTATGATCTATTTCTCAATCATTATCGTAAAAATTAAATTCTATTGTCTATCGAACTATGATCTATTGTTGAAGAACTTTCGAATTTATCCTCGAGTTTTATCGAAATTCAACTTCAATGATATTTGAATCGTGAAATAAAATCTGATATTTCCAGGTTACCATCACACAGACTTATAGAATATGAACTCAAACTAATATTCTTGTAGTATAGACATTCATATTAAACTTGAAATAGCTAAGAATTTCTAGAGAATAGATTTTTATATGCCTTGGTATACGCTGAAATATCGCAATTTCGCTATCTACTGCCTTACTTTATACGAACACAGTTACAAGAGTAGTATTTAAAAATGCTCATGAATTTTATTCCATCAAATCTACATTTACTTAGGAAATTAATCAGCACTGCTCTAGTCGTTTTGAAAGATAAGAATTTATGTAAATAAAGTTAATCGGCAATATTTTCATAATATTCCACGTTTTTCCAAGATTCCTTTTGTAAATATTTCCATTGTTTTGTCAGTCGGACTTCAACGATAGCCCAGTATATTCAATAGATGACTCGATACTGAAATCAAGATTGAAAATTCAATATCTTGCAGGTATACATAGCTTTTCGCTACATTATCTGAATCATAGCTCGACCGATTAGAACAGAATTTATTTATGCATCTCACTTATTGTTTTAGATATCGAGGAAAAATTTATGATGCCAATTATGATATCAATTGTTATAGAAGAAGAAGTAAAGCTTTCGATACTTTTAATGTACGTATAACTACGGTAAGGACGATAATTGTTATCAGTTGCGGCTGATTATCAAATAGATTGTGGAATCTCATCACGTTCTGTTAAACGCAAATGTTTTCTCAAGTGACACAATTATTAAAGCAAATATTTAGTAACAGCAATCTGCTTCTATTTTTTTTTAACTGAGAAGAATTTTTTGAAAAGTAACCTTTAGAAATCGTTCAACCACTGTTAAGAATAGACATTTTTTCAATGTTATTGAATGTTTAGATTATTGAATGTGTTGCATAACTGGGATATCAGTATCATTTTTTGCATCCATTTTCAAGTCAATAGTTTTCCAATAAATACAAACCTGTCTTAGTCAATAATTTAGGTTTTCCTGATAGATTTGTTGATTTCTGTATTAACTGGTTATTAGTCTATACGTGACTAGGTTTGACTATCGGTAAAAAGATGAGATTTCTTTGTACATGAGTTCAAATTTAGTATTGCTTGAATGTAATAATACTTGAGAAACTCTTGAATTTTTCTGTAATCTCTTTCTATTGTCTTTTTCATTAGATTATATTTAAAACCATTTAAAATATGCGAAACAAATTTTTAGACGATCTATCGTGTGATACGAAATAGTTCTTAGCATGAATATTCTTAAGTAAAAATAAAGTTATACCAATAAAATAAGTCTTCTATTTCTTGGGATATTTTTCATTGGACAAGAGATCGTCAAAGTACAGAGTAGATAATTGATGATGATTGATCATTTAATTACGTGTGATGAAAACTAAAATATTAATAGGAATGCTCTTGTATATCATATCTCAATTGAGTACTCTTGGTGCTCCTGATAATAGAAATCTTCTAGTTCTAGCAAGAACCTGTTCTAGAATTTGTTCATGAACTTTGCACTGTAAGATATGACTAAAACTTTAAAAAAATATTAACAACTATTCAACGCCAAAAATTGAATAGGTAAAATATGTGAGGAAAACATATCGTTTTCATAAAATAGATCGAAAATAATCTGAATTTACTTTTGATACTCGATCACAAATACACAAGACACTTCGCGTGATCAATTATTTCAAAGTTACATAAACAAGAAGCCAATAAATATTATGGAATCTTTCTAAAAGATTCTAACGGGTGGCCCATAAATAATGAGGTTGTCAGTATTTTCTTAATATCTTGCCTAGGTTTCATAGATTCGGACTGAACCTTCTTTCAAAAGAGTCAGCATTTGATTCTTTACAAAACCATACGCAAATGTGTCCCATAGAGCTAAAAGCGAAAAAGTTATTGCAGTATTATTACGAGCATGCAATATCTACAACTTTCAAAAGCACTTCCAATGGATGGACCACAGTAAATGATCTTCTCAGTATCTCTTTCGGTTTTCACAGTTTTGGACAAAACTTTTATTCACAATATTCTGCGTTTAATTCTCTACAAATCCATAGACAAATGGATATCATAGAGATAAAAGAAGGTAATATAGTTATTATATTAATATTGCGAACATACAATATAAACATCGAATACTGATTTCCTGTTTTTATGTGTTTTCATGGCGAATTATTTCGAGAAATTTCTATCGATTGTATACTACCCATTTTGTAGAGTTTCATAAACCTCTATCTCTTTTCTATGTTCCATGATTTTCATAACGAGGCCTTATTGTATAAAAGAAGACTTATCTAAATGTTGTTTATTTCAAATAAAAAACATATTTTTCTTTTAATTTGAGGAAAGAAAGTTCCGCTTATTTCATACGACAAGGTTTCATTATGGAAATTTTTAAACATACTAATAAGATGGAGCTTTTGAAGCTCTACAAATTCGATACTTCAATTTGTCTGTATACCTTGAGGTGGGCACTCATAAATATACGAGAACTGTATTTAGCGCTTGAAAGTTGTTGATGTTGCATGCTCGTAATAATACTGCAATAGCGTTTTCGCTTTTAGTATCCATGGGATACATTTGTGTGTGATTTTGTAGAAAATCAAATGCTGTATCTTTTGAAAGAAGTTTCAGTTCGAATTTACAAAAACTAAGCAAAATATTAAGGAAATACTGACACCCTCATTATTTATGGACCACCCGTTATATAAATGTATAAACGATTCGATTCTCCTCTTATTAGATACTAGCAATCATGAATCATATTATTTTATTTTATTTCTAAACACATCTTATCAATAACAAGAAAATTTATTTATGCAAAACAATATTCGACAAAGTTATTTATTAATGTAAATTAAAAATGATGGAAACTTTACCAAAAGAAAAATATTCAATTTATCATCTAACTCTTTCTCTACTAAGATCGAAATTATTTTTCATGTTTATTTTATTTCAGCAGATTGAACTTTTTATTTCTATTTAAGATATATTTAAAGACAATATTGCATCTGATCTTCTTCATTCGACTGACTCAATCGTGTTTCTGCATCAATACGCATAGTTTTAAATCTTTGAAATGTAAATCTCCACCACCAAAGCATAAACGGAGGGAAAACAAGAATAGCAATCGAAAAGAAAGTTAATGATGAAACATAAACAATAAAATCATAGCTATATGCTGGACTTGTTTCTCTTAATTGTTGTATAGCAAAAACTACGCCCGTGATCGAAAGAGGTATACAATACATAATAAAATAAAGAGTTGCACAAAGTAAACTCCAAACAAGAAAATTTGTTATTTTTGGTATTTGACCTTGTTCATATTCATATTTAAATTTTGTTATTGATTCCAATGCTGGACCTAATGCAATACTAGGGAAATAGAATGTAAGTAGTATAAGAATTTCATAGAATTTATAATGAAATCTTGAATTATCATCAAGAAATAAAAAGAATATTGATGTTGCATTAAAAATCGTATAACTAATTGAACGTATAATAACATATTTAATTCTACCACAAGTTGTTTTTCCAAATACAAATATATCATTTTTATTTTCATTTGAATAATGCTCAAGTAATATATGTATTAGGTGTAAAATAAATTCAATACTAAATGAAATAATTGACACGATAATAACACTTTTGGAATTTTCCCAAAGAAATAAATAAGCTGTAAGTTCACCGAATTCAATAGATATTGAACCAATTGTTTGAATATAAACATAAGGACTAGCCGATGGAAGATTAGACAGAAGACCAATCACCAAAAGTACAAAAAAAAATAAACGTTCTTCATATTTATTATTATGTTCTTGCTTTACAAGAAAATAAACAAATAATTGCTCCATTAAATTTGCTAAATCAATTAAAATTTGAATTATTGATGACCAATATTCATGACGATGTTTTTCAATCATTTTCTTTTCGTTATATTGAAATTGTTCTCTCGTTTAATAATGTGATAGGATCTTACTGTTTTCAGTGATAAGCAGCAACAAAAAAGTGTTCATAACTCTTTCTTTTTCCTTTTATATTTGTTAATAAAGAGAAACCGGAAATGATTATGTGTTTTTATTCTATATATTAAAGTACTTCAATCGACACACGAAAAAACGATGGGAAGTCATTAGTGACATATTTCCTTTTTTTCATGCTACTTCTGGCAATAAATTTAAAGAGAAAAATACTTAACACCAATATTATAATTCTTAGGCTGGCTACTTTCCAATAAACATCTTTAGAAAATAAAAAAAGCTTTATTTTTTACTCACGAAAAAAAGAAAGATATTACTTATTGTTAATACTCTCTGACATATGTTTGAATATCGAAATTATATAATAAGATTAATTAATTTTTGACAAAATTAAACGAATATTTTAGATTATTTCTATTAATTTATTAAGTTTCTCTCATATAATATTTAATGCGTCTTGCTCTATTTCAATTTCACCGTCTGTTTTCTACAATTTCTATAAATAATTCATTTTGCTACGGAATACGTTCAATTAAATATATAATTATGTATTGCAAAATATAAATATTAAGACGAAAATGAAAAAAAATGACTGTTTTTGTCTTTGTACTTAATCATGCAATTGCAAAGATAGAAACATCAAATAGAAGTAAAAGAAGAATTAATATCATTCATACTTACAGTATCGGATGAATGAATTATCAATATTGTAAACGTTCAGAGATTAAATAACTTATTTTCATTATGACCTTATTCGTTATTTTTATTTCGAAAATAAAAATGAAACAAACACCTAGAAAGACAAAATTGGAAAAAAGTGTTATTTAAAATTTTTTATTCTATTGAACTTTTTAAGGATCAGGAGCGAGAAGTGTTCTTATGATTTCATCACTTTTACATCTAAGAAATAAAATAAAAATATAAAGTCAATTATCAACAAATAATTTCTCAGTAAACATCCCCATTGATAAACTCTGTTTTATCCAATTTCTTATTTCCATGAATATCGAGTTTCATGATTATTTCTTTAGCACGCTTGTGTGGATCTTGATCACCTTGACGATTCTTTTCTCCAGCACGATCATACTAGAAAATAGATAATATAAATTATTTCGGAAAGCATATTGATTGATCGTACCGTAGCCGAAATAAGATGAGCTAATTCATTTTGATCAAGAAGTCCATCATTCGAAACATCCCATCTAAATTAAATTTGATAAATTTAACGAATAAAAAAACAGCTTAAAGTTACAAATCGAATACGATATCAAGTCGTGCATCTAGACTGCCAGTGCGATTACCAATAGCAGCAAGAAAGAGAAATTCATTAAAATCAATGGTATTGTCATGATTTGTATCAATGACATTAAATAAAGTACGTTGAAATGAAAAATATAATAAATCATACTTAATTAATTTGAATATATTACTTGCATGAAGAACGTGTTTCACTTTGTGGATAAAGTTCTTTGTATGTTTCTATGAGAGTATTTCTATCAAGTTCACCAGTTGGATATTTGTGAAGAAAGTCCTACATGATTCAATCATAGATAAAGATAGTTACAATTTGCATTTCGTTCAAAATCGTATATACTCAACGTACTGCATGCCATGATTTTATGTCTGTTAAGAATTATGAAAAATGTAAGAAAAAACCGAAAAAAGATTTCTGAATGCGTACAATAGAAACTATATATTACCCTTATCACTTAGATTTGACGTGGTTCTGAGCATGGATAATTCTGTATATTATTAATGAAAACCATCATTCATAGAATATATCATCAAAAGAACAATCCTTTCTGAGTTAAATCCACGGAATTCCTTCCTTTTCTAGTTCGTGCATTGTTCATTTTTATTTTAATAATAATATTTAGTGAGAAATAAGTTCGAACATCTAAAATGAGAATGCTTTACTGGTAGGCAATATTGCATTCTAATCGACCTTCGATTTCTATGCTGAGTCACTATCTTGTTAGACAGAATATATTCATTCAGTTATTTATAATAAATATTTCCATTAGTGATGGAGAAAAAAATACTATACGATGCACAATTATATCGAATTCAGATAAAATAAAATCGGAAGAGAGAAAGAAACAAAGAAGGGAACTATACGACATGCTACATTAATCGAATAATGAATAAAGTAGTAATAGACGAAAAAACAAAAAGTAAAAACATTGACGATATACACTACGAAACAAAGAGTGACGCAATAGTTGGATTGAATGAGGTCTCACGTTTATTTATATCTAGTACTGTTAGTTTTATCCTCATCCAATTCGATTGTGCTATATCAGAGCACATATTAAAAAATCTTTTCGACAAAAATAAAATAAAATAGAGTTTATATATAACAATCTAATGGTAAGGTCTAACCATAAGTTTAGTTTATATACTTATGCTATTTCAGATCGAAATATAGATCTATGGAAATACAATTGCCATTCAAAACTTATTAGAATTTCAGTTATCAACTACGAATATATATATATGTCATGAACTCTACTATTACATAAAATAAACTTAATCGTTCATAATAATTACATATTTATTAGACATCATCGCATGAAAGTAAACATTTAAAAATTGAATCTTTCCATAGTATCATTTTTTTTATCATGAAATCATTAGAAGTGTGCTATATTCCCAACAGGATAATGTGTGTCACGTACAGTTCACTTTCGTTGGTAATCAAACAATTAACATTGATTGCAGGAGCCTAAAGATTACATACCTTACTATTATAGGCAGGTCAATGTTCTAAACAGAAACTTTTGCCTCTAACACAAAAGTAAGCAGTCGTATTCTATTTGAATCTATTTCGCAACTTGGTTAGCCATTTTGCTTGTTATTAGTACGGGCTGGATGAAACTTAAAACTAGTCGGCCTATATAAGTGACTTTTTTTTGTACCGTTATTTTATGACATACGTCAATTGGTTCTTGTGTGCCATTTTTTTAAAATAATCCGACTCAGTGGTATCAGCTAGTAAGATGGGCGGTTGGTTTTTCATGTTTGATAAAACTCGATTTTCCTCCATTTTAAGTGGCTCTATTCATCTTTTGACAATTTGTATTAATGATGATTTTGATGAATAAATTTCTTGGGGCATTGCGAGAATTAAGATTAAAATATGAAATCATTTGAAATGCTTCAAGTCAATATATATATATATATGAAATATCATTTTGTTGTATAAAACGCTGTTTTTACCAAGTCTCATTTCAATTGAAAACATACCGTCAGTAGCGATTGTTTTTTTGTTTTCTTTTTCATAACATGCATATTTATTGCTGGGTTGCGATTAAAATAAAATTTGATGAAATAATCTATGCCACATCTGTATATTTTCGTACACTCAGAAGAAAACTATGTTCGTCTATTAACAAGCTGTGTATAAATAACCTCAATGAATTTTCAGATATGATAACTACTCTATACGTTGTATTATCAAAAGTTGTACAAAAGATTCATTTTACGTGCGAATATAATAAGTTTAATTCGTAACAGTAGTGAACAAATTTCTCATCGCAAGTGTTCGTGAAACTATTTCTAATTTCAATGGGCCGATTGACTTTAAATTTTATAGATTTATCCTGTATTGATAGAAAGATTAACTTCAGTGAAATGATACACTTGTAACACTACATGAATGAAGCATGTTCAATGTTTAGTCCCCTCCACAATCACCTCCACATGAACTTCCACCATCATCTGAATTACTATATCCATCTCTATTTTTCCTATATCCTTCACGTCCACCAGAACTTTCATATTTGGATCGTTTTCTCTCGTCAGGCTTGTGAATCATGGCACAGCGTCTGGGATCAAAATATTTGAGTGAACTGTTACGATCAATATTCTGACCGTATTCTGATCCATAGGCAACTTTCCATCGTTCAGCTGTATCTCGATAAGCATCAGTTAATATTGTCGAAGCGATTGAATCATCATGATCAAGCAAATATCCACATAAAGCTGTAGAGAATTCCAGATAATTCATTGGATATATCATATGTGTATGCCATATTAAATCGATATCAAATGTTGGAACTATTATTGTATCCTTTTTTGCTAATTTCATAAATGATATATAATTTTCTAGGCTCTGTTCAAATGACGTCGCGTGCATGAGTCTCAAATCAATGGAGTAAAATGGATGCTTTTGAAAATTTTCGAGAAAATTCCGTTGCCGTACAACAGCATTCATCAAATTGATCGAAGGAACAAATGTCACCTGATTATTCATTGATGCTTGTGGTCAAACATCGTTGTGTTTCTGATATTCATCTATTGTTAGTTTTCTAGTTTTTTTTATCAATAAAATAATTACCAGGAATTTGTTTGATACAATCGTTATAATATGCAATAGGATGAAGACGATGTACTTGCCAAATCCAGTCGGTTTGCCATGAAAGTTCTGATTGTTGACGTTTACTCATAATTTGATTTTTAGACATTCGATAACAGTAGTCTTGGACGTAAAAATCTAATTTTTCTCCTTTCTCTGTCATTTCTGGATGATTGCTCACCTGACGAAGTAATAGAATGTGATCAACTAAATCCCAATAGGATAGACGAAACACAGCACCACTACTGGTATGAATATGTGTCGTTAATCGTGGTAGAGAAAATGATGATGCATTGCCCATCTCTTATTTATATCCAATACACTGATATTTCAGTACGAATTTCAATTCGACTACAGGGCAGAACTAAAAATCTTTTACTAATAATCTTCGAGGTAATTAAAACAATAATTGAATTTTGTCGATACTAATTAAAAGCATCTGAAACATAAAATTGCTTCGTGTATACTAAAAAATGTCTGCTCAATATCATGAGTCAGCCTTGACTAGTTTTCAGTCAGAGATTACGTCCATCAAGTTCTAAAAATGAAATAACTTAACATAATCAATATTATTTGCATGATGGATTGCTTTGACCTAAAAAAGACACAAACGTTCGATCGACCAATCTACTTTCCATTGAATGGCAATGGAAGACAAACACGAAAAGCAGTTTATGTTGTATTACTCCATCTACTCAGATGAACGAAGAACAGGCAAAAATGACTAGTTTCCTACTCAAAAATCCCTTCCATATGATTAGTACAAATTAGCTTTCAAATAGACAAAGTAAGAGTATCCATGGCGTTGCATCTAGCAGGTTGCAGTCTTATGAAGTGTGTGAGTGTGAGTGATGACATTGCAATTTCAATAGATTTCTTCGATAGTTACAGCTGTTGAATGCATTAGTACGTCATTCAGGACATGCACATCGGTCACCCACAACTTGAAGGATGTATTTTGATTGAAAACCCCAATTTTCGTTCAATGACTCCCTTTGAAAGTAGTGCCATTTAATAGGGAGTATAAACGTGCATAAGTCACCACTGGTTAGACATGTAGCAGATCAAGAAGCGAAGTCGGTGCTAATTTTACTTGCATGTTGATGAAAACAATAATTTTTCGTGTATTGATCTGTGTCTACTCTCTGTTATTCTGTCTTGTTACAACATATTTTCTCTCTCTTTGATTAATATCTTTTTGGTTATGTTGTTCCTTAAGTGGACGAAAAACCACTTTTTCTTCTCTATATTGTATTTTTTTTATCAATTTAATAAAGTGAAAAATTATTCTCAACCATTCATCACTACAAATGTTTTCTTCTCGAGTAAAGACGTTTTTTCAAGAAAATCTTGCAGAACAGTGTCAAATTTGAAAAAGAATGATGGTATTGTATAAACAGTCGAAAGAATTTTGTTGTATACTGTACATTCGAAATTCAATAAAAACAAAAGAACGTAATGTGTTGTCTTAACAGACTATTTTTAAAATATATAGTACAAGAAGGGTTCACACAGATTTCAACAGGATGGATATTTGTTTTGTAGATAATTGATTAAACCTTGCGTTTGTGTTACATTGAATTCATGCCAAACAGTTACGGATGGATCAAGAAACTCAGTATCTTTGATATAAGTTATTGTACCAACAGAATAATTACCACCGGACTTTGAAATATCGATTCCATTTAATAGCCATGTTTGCCCTTGGTCTGGAGTTTGAATTCCACAAAATGCAAGAAATGCTCCACTACCTTTCATTGACATGCCATGACTTAATACATTAGCAAGATATGATCCAGGAACGGATAGAGACAAAAAATTATCTTGAAAAGGAAATACTCGTAAAACATCATATTGTGTAATTTTGCCTCGCAGAATATCGTCAATACGTATTGCTCCTGTATTAAAAATTCCAATTATTGTTCCATTTATAGATGTTTCATTTAAAATACTTTCACAAGCATCATCTGTTAATAACGTTCGAAAATTTCTTACTGATGTTGAACGACCATCTAATTGAATAGTTGATGGTAAACAAGATACTATTTTATTCGGTTGAAATCCCATTTGTTCAAAACCTTTTATACCTAAATTGTACCAATAATTGGCAACATCATCTGTTTTTTTTTCATTTTCTAATTCCGAAGTGATTCGTGCTAATGTTCGATAAACACGAAATTGTTTAGTATTTACATTGAAAGCACATCGATGAATATAAACAGTAAATGCGTTTGCATCAGCTTTAGTTATTGGAATATATTGAGCACCTCGTAATAAAAAATAATCTTCATGTTCATGTCCACCTAATATTAAATTAATTTTTGGTATATTTTCTGCAAGTTGAATATCTACTGCTAAATCTAAATGAGTTAATGCAACTAAAACATCATATTGTACAGATGAAATTGATTTAAGAAATTGTTGAACAAATGAAATAAGCGATGTTTGATTAATTATATGAACGTATGGTTTATCTATGTCGATTGTTAAACCAATTAGAAGAATACGAATCTCGTCAATTGATAAAATTTTATATCGAATACTTGATGAAAATGGTTGATCAGTTCCACTTTTAAATACATTTGAACTAATCCAAGTAAATTTTGATTCATTGATTCTTCTAATTAATTCAGTTTCACTTAAATCAAATTCATGATTACCAAATGTAACAAAATCTGTTCCTAATGCATTCATTGTTGCAATCATTTGCCGTCCATTTAATGTTGTTCCATTTATTTTCGATTGACTTAAAGCTGATGGTGAAAGAAAATCACCTGAAAAAATTGTATATGTTTGAGAATTTTCTTCTAATAATAATTGTCGAACACGAGCAACACGAGCTAGACCACCTTTTCGTCCTTCATCTAAAGGAAGCATTTCATAAACATCGTTTAATTGTAAAAATGTCCATTGAATATATTTTCCATCATTAGGTAAACGAATAGGAAAACCTATCGTGCCTTTATTAGCTGCGTATAAATAATTAGAACGAGATTTTGAACGCTTCCACAAAACAGCAAACGTTATGGTTGTTATTGTCAGACTACTTAATATGACACATAATATTACGAAAATTATTAAACGATTTCTTGTTGCTAAAAAGTTTGACCATTTAGACTTTAAATTCCATTGCTAAACATCAAGAAAATGAATTCATTTAGAGTCTGTATATTAAAAGTAATCGAAAAAGTAAAACATTTTTTTGGGTAGTTTCCAAATTGACTTACCAGATTGTTGGTTGACATTATGAAAATAATATCGGAGTTTTTCAAAGAATATAAAAGAAATTTATTATTTTTCAATGTGCAACAACAAAATATAGTTTAAATTATTTCAGATTTGTCTGCTAAAAATAATAATGTTTTAGTATCTTCATTACATTTATTTAGTAAAATAAATAAGCTGATAAGCACATTTATTTATCAAACAACAGAATATATTTATATTTATTCAACTTGTATTTGCTCATTATTAAAAGAATTTCTTTTCATTTCTGTTTAAATTCTATAACTTTATATTTAATAAATATAGATGTCTAAGTAAATTAGACAAGAGTGCAACATATCTGCCTCATTTGAAGGTTAATATTTTATTCATATTTATATTCATTATAATTTCATAAGTTACTTTCAAAAGGATCCTCATCTTCATGAATTATCTCAAGAATGTCGTCATAAAAATTTCCACAAAGTTGACGGTTATATAGTTTTCAATGATTCGAATAAAATATTTCATTACTTGAAAGTGTCTGATACTGGTTTGATCAAGATTTCCGGACTATCATCATTAAGAATAGTCTGAAATGTTGTTCATAGCAGTACTTACTGTTATTTAGAATGGAGTTTTTACAGCAAGTTGTTTTGTTTGAAAAATACAGTTATTGAAATTCTAGAAACAAAAGGAGATTATCGGAGAAAATCATTCGTGAATATTTAGTTTTGTCCAAAAGTTTTTATTTTATAAAATTTGTCAAACTTTGTAAGTGTCAGATATAAAAGAGAAGAAAAAAGAAGCATACACCTTTAAATATATTCTGAGAAACTTGAGAGAACATTGAACTGAATTAATTGTATTATACAGAAAAAAAATTTAAAAACAAAATTCAATTTTGTACTTTCTTTTAAAAAACTTGACTGTAAAAATGCATGCAGATTTGTAGTTTTAGGCATCTCTAATAAGAATAAAAAACGGACTATTCTATTTTTTACCTTATTATGTATAGAAAAAATCTTAGTTTTTTAAAATAGTACTTATTCAAGTGAGACTCTTCAAAATCTGTATTGCATATCATAGTAAGTTGAGTTATACTTCAATGAATTTTACCAAGGATGGTATTGTGTTCCGGCGTTTCGTTTATAATTGAGTAAAATCCATAGATTATTGTAGAGGCAATAACCTTTTCTAATACTGTGTAATACTACTTCGACTTCAGATCTATCATAAACTAGACAATGCAAGGCCGAATAGAATTATAAAATTGAATTTAGCATCTAGTTAATGAGTGGAAAGCGTCTAGTACGTGCTAGTATATACAGAATTTATCCTCATGTGCAGTACAGATATTGATCCAATCTTGATATTTTCTTTTGCTGTTCATATATCTATTATAAATATATTCTTGATAGATCTATGGAAATTTTATTTCAGATGCTAAAAATTAGATATTTGCGAGGATCGCTTGTGTTTTATTCAGCTCCCAAACATTTCTACTTGCACATTTAATCGCGGCAAACAGTATATATTTGTTAATTTTTGTCTAATCTCAAGGCACACGAGTAAAACCATCTTAAATTATAAGAGTGTCTCTAATCAATTGTATAAACTGGCATAAATGATATACAACCGATTGCAAACAGCGTGTCCCATGGGAATACCTTTCTTTTGTAAGTCAAAACAACAGGTTTCTTTCTTACTTTCTACATTTTAAGATAATTTAACTCAAAACAAGCAAATACAATCAGAAAATTTTCGACATGGAATAATTTTTATTATTTAAAAATGAAATAGTTAGCAGTCTAAATTCCATAAACAAGAAAAATCATACTTATATATGTTTTGATAAAATCAATCGAAGCATTCTATATATTTCAACTCCAATACGTTCAACATAGCACATTCAAGCAAAATTCTGTCGTATAGAAAAATCAATTTTAATCTCAAGTCAAATATGAAGCCAGCCAACAATTTAATCATTCAGGATACTCCTGTTGAGCTACTTCAATCATACTTTGATTATTCTTGCGTTGCTTGATAACGTTTGGCAATAATTCAAATGAATTCGATTCCGATGAAATATCTGATGCAGTATCTGATAAAGTGTGTTCATCAATCGTAACCTCAGTACGGAAGCCGTCTGTGTTTGCTTTAAAATAAGTACTGCCTCGAGGAAATGGTGCAGAATAATAAGGTCGAATATCTTTCCATGCTCCACACAAACGATAAATGCGCCATAAATTAGTTACAATCATATTAAAAAGAAATGTTCGAATCTGTGCTTTTCTATGTAAACATGCATAATAAATTACTGTAGGGATCCAGATGGGAGATAACAATGTAACTACTGATAATATTTCAATGGTAACTAATACCATTATAAATTTGTTACGTTCGATCGAAGGTAGAGATTGTAAATATTCAATGTACAATGGATGAATGTTATGGTGTGCTGCACCATTACGTAGAAGACCAATGTACCTATTACTGGGCAATGCATGATGACACAATATGGCTGGACTTGTTTGACGCACTACTAATGCATAAGCTTCAATTATACGACCGTCGTAAGCATGTACATTCAATTTTGTCGGTATGTATCCATTTGCATCTACTCCTCCACCTCCTTCAGTTGTCATTAGATGTCTAAAATCTTTACTAGTCATCTTATGTAATATTCCATGAATTTCCGAGTCAGGATTTTCTTTAATATTTCCAAAGCATGGCTCAACACCTGGAATACCACGCAAATCGAACGTCAACTGCCATCCTTCCAAAATTCCAGGAATAGATTCAATGGGTTGAATTTTTCGTCGGCGAGTTAAAGTATTTGGATGCATGTTCGAGCCATAGGCGAAATTGTATACGTACTCAGGATAACTCGATGGAAATAAAGCCTCCGAACTAGTATTGGATGCATTCATCTAGAACAGAATTACAAGTTTGATTGAAAACACATTTCTGACCTCTTCATAGAATCGATTGGATGTTACAGAAAAATCCACTTATCGAAATTCAACAGCTGACATTTTTCTTTTCTGTTTCATTCGAAGATTCTAACCCTATAGTGATGAGTAAAATGCTCTTTGATTTTGTTAGATTCAATCTGTTTTCAACACAACAGATTCTAACAGTATTTTGCACAGTCAAATTAACAGAGATCTATTTCGATGTACCAAATTCTATTCAACAATAATATGAAAAGTTTTCAATACTGGAAGGCTACTACTGAAATAGTGATTGCTTCCAATATAGTTTTAAAAGATTTTCATCATATAAATTATAAAAGTTTTCAAATGAACATGACATCGTTTACTTGTACGACACTTAAGTCGCTTAAACGTTTTTGATAAAGTAGAGAATTTCTCAATCAATTACTGATACTGTTTTCCAATCTATATCATCTGTAAAGGTTCACATTCAGATAACATTTAGGCCTGCGACAGCGGCCAGTTCTTTTCTGAGAACTGGTAACTACGCATATTATTACATAGATAAAATTTTCATATTATATTGGTCTGTATCGCTAAATGGTCGAATATTTCTACACAGAGAGAACGAGTGACCAGTTCTCTTCTTTTGAAAAAAACTGGTGCCTAGTTCGGGTTCTTTACAAAGGAACTGGTTAGGAAATGCGACTACAGTTCAGAATTCTGAACTGTCACAGGCCTAGATAACGTTGAAAATGAAGTCTCTAAAGTTCAAAAATTTTAAACATCCCGAAAAATTCAGCACAGGAACGTTTGATTAAGTTAATTTAATAGTATAAGTTTCCGCATGATTGAAGATATAGATTGTGTTCGATGAGTAATTACACATCATGAAACATAGATACAAAATCTTTTGTTTCCTTTTTCTCTTACATAATGATGTAATATTTAGATCTTTTCATTTGAATTTAAAGCATATGTATGTAGATGAGCGTTCTTTCTTCCAGTAGAGCCATGCTAAACGAAATTGGGATTGATAGTATTGTTACTATGATATGCCTAATGTTTAGTATTATTTTACTATAATGTTTATTAGATATTTAATTCTATGACAACTGAATATCTTTTAAATTAAGTATGACCCAGGCTCAAACTGTAACTAGTAAAACAGAATGCAGCAGATCGATGTTTATGTAACTCAGATTCTTGCTTTAAATAGCAATGACCATGAAAATTACTCTTGTACAACTCTTCCTAATTATTCAGAGAAATATCATTCACTATCATAGATCATTTTAAATATTTGTGTTGAAATGATCTCTCTAGTTCGCTGGAGAATTTTGCTGTTAACTTCATCAATGATGCAATGTTTGGGCTACGTTTACAACAAAGTCTCGCATATACATGTTGGTTCAAAGATATCAAAGTTCTTTCAGAATTGGGCACCAACTACTGGCTCTATGTGTACAAGCTAAGATACTGACAGTAACGCTTTTAAATTAAGGGATTCTGCAACTTGAATGACAAATAAGTACTATTGCCGTGTTAGATGAGAAAAATATTCAATAAAGAGTCATTACCATACTTTGAATTCTGATATTATATATACTTCAGTACGATAAAATATGTGGTGATAAATTTTCAATGCTAAAAGACTTTGTCCAACACTATAAAGAAATAAAAACAAAATAGATAAGAGTAACAGTTTTATTATGACTTGCAAATAAAAAGTTCGTTGACAATCTGAAAACAAATATTTAAGCAATAAACCTGAAGTTTTCCCCATGTAGCATGAAATTCTTCATTTAACAACACATTCTTCAAAATTTCGACCACAATTTTTTCACAAAACTCCTAGGAAAAAGTCTACTCGAATTTTTTACGAACTTCACCTAAAGGGGTCAGTAGCTAATAAAACTATAAATCACGTTTATACCAGAATTTTAAGATGGCTATCAATACTTGTTAATAGATATTACTCCGTACTAGAAACTAAAAAGAGAACTGATCCTAATCAATTTTCAAACAGAACGATCGTGCACAGAAAAACGTAAACTGATAAATGATAGATTGAACTACAACCGATCTTGTAAAATTGCATTCACACTGGAAACGAAAAAACAAAATTGATTGTTTATTATCGTATTTTAAATTAACTATCGTGTAGCATAGATGTTCTTCTTTGTCTTCGTAGTAGGTAGATTGCATATTTTTTGCATAGACAGCAAAATCATTAGGTATGGGTAGGATCCATGCTTACCCTAGGGTGCTGAACTTTAGGCTCGATTCAATATATCAATTTTCTATTGCTTTTTAGTTTTCATATGCGTCTAATACATTGTTTCCTAATCAACTGATATTTTCTTTACTATCAACTTTTGGCGAATAAGGTAATTATTGAATTTTGTTAATATACGCAGCCATCGGAGTCAATAGACCTGAGTATGCTCAAGCTAAGTCTAGCCAAGGCTAAAATCCAGGGACTACGCCCCCAGAAGACTGTTGAAGATCCGCCCCCCCCCCGCCCCCATCGTCCTATTTTGAAAAATTGAGTTCTGATTTTCTTTTCGGTTCGAGAAAATCTATCTAACATTTTAATTTGGAAGGAAAACAACATCAAAACTCATCTGATTTCTAAAACATTTAATGTAATTTTCTCTTGTCAGTTTTTGTTTACGTATATCGATAGGAGTAGATATTAGTTCAATTTTTTTCTAGTTGACTTCTGAGAACTGCCATTCATTTATTAAGAGAAATACAACTAACTGCGATAATGATGATCATTTGTTAGCACGGCTATTATTGAACAGTAATTCCACATTACTATTATCTTCGCAGATAATGCATAAAACTTGTTTTTACTAGAGTGAACTATGAAGAGTATGAAAATATTTGGAGTGGAGTTTTTTCTCTAACATTATGAAGATATCTTCTTAATTATAAACTAACGAAGTTGCGCATCATATAAACTAATTTGTACCTTGAGAAAAATATCCATTACATGTTAAAACTATTTTGTTTAAATAATGTAAATGTCATTGGAATGATTTTCATAATAGTGTTGATACTAAAGAAAACTATGAGAAAGTAATATGCAATAAATAAATGAAAAATGCATAACATTCATTGTATTGTTTATTTTTAGCATTTTAACTTCGTTCAATAGGAAAGATTTTTAGAGATATTTAATTTTCTCTCGTTTTCGAACATACCTTCCTTCTGTTTTTACTTTTGCGCATCATCACTCTTGAGTCTATGTCACATGATTACCTTTTCATCAATAAGAAATTGGCCAATCAATGCTTCCGATCATTCAATGCATACGCTAGCACTATCTGTTGACGTATCTGTGAGATTATAAAAATTTGTATTAAATTAATATCGAGAAATAATTTAACAATATCATTAATACTTTGATCGAGCATACACACAAAGTGCGCAAACTTCAACATGCACATGATTTTCTAACGGAAGATATAGCTCTGAAAATAATGGAAGTAGGAAGAAAACCAGATTCAAAATAAATGCAATCAGATCCAGGATATTCTATCCATTGAGAGTTCAGAATAACTATGCAGGAACTATGATAACTTGTTCAGTTACTCACAGATGAAACGTCAAGTCAACTTAATTCTATTGACAATCAGAAACTAAATTCATTTATTAGAATCGTGTGACTTATTCTTATTGTTCAAAAAGGAATTTCGTCATAATGTGTATGTGAATATAATGGAGAGAAAAAACATTTTTGGAGGAGTTTTTGCTAGTTCCTCATTACCATAGTGCCGTGGAAAGTAACAAATGAATAGCTTGTTTTAATATCGATTTCTAAAATTAGTAGAAAATAGAAATCAAATACGTTTCATGTCGAAAACAAAAATAAGAAAATGTTTGTTTGAACGATTTTCTATAAATAAAATCCTTTTTGTTTATCAATTATCATGCGCAAGTTTTTAATATAAATTCAATCCAGTTCAAATGATAGAATAAGACAATGCATATGAGATCATTATAAACCTTGGTAATATTTATTACAAAATACAGATAAAGAACAATGACAGAACTCAGTAGTATACATTTTTAAAAAGTTATGTAAACAATATTTTTTTTTCTCAAACGTATCTGACGGAGAAAAGAACAAATTCTTTTACCTTATTTTTCTAGATCTAAAAACGGTTATGCTCGGTTCATTTAATTGTTGAATGCTTGTTTTATATTATTCTTTAAGCCTGTCAAGTCGTATCAAGATATCTATTTTGCATTTATTTCCTTAAATAATCTTATTTCCGTTCCTCCCATTATCCTTGTCGATCAACCGTTTCCTCTTGTATATATTTTTGATAGGTGTTTCATTACCGGTGTTCTTCTTTTCACACAGATTTTATTTATCAAAATAAGTATTTCGAAAAAAAGTAATTTGAATAAAATTTTACTCAAATAAATTTTATTGATGCTATAATAAAAAAAAAGAATTTTATTTACAATTAATAATGAAATTAAATGTCAACTACAGATGCATTTTCCTTTTTCATGAAATGTTGTTGGTGTTGATGAGTTGTCTTGAGATGATTCAAGATAGTCCATAAGAAATAAATCATTTTGAATGCGAAATACTTTATTTAATGCTAATAAGATACTTCTTTTAATATTACCACCGAGACTTTCATTTGACCAAACAGCTTCAATGAGAAGACTCTATATGAGTTAACCTAGCATTGATATGGATAAAGTCAACATTAATTGAAGTTGAACCAACTTTATTTGTATGCATTCGACCAACCGTGGAAATATATGCCAAAAATTCGTTTGCCCATTCACGTTGTAAAAGTACTCGTTTGAAATAACCACTTAACATATCTCTTCGATAAGCCACTGGTGCTGATTCCAATGAAAGATTTTCATTATGTATAATAAAATAATTTTTTGTGTCATCATATTGAAATACTTTTCTATACACCGAATCAACAATATCTGGAATAACTGGAAGTGCTGCTGATGCAAAAGTATTCAATGCTGTAACAGCTTCTGTTGTAAAATTAATCAACTTAGAAAAATAGTCAAAACGATAATGAATCTCGTTCTGTAATCGATCATTGTCTATATGTTGTGCCATAATCATGACTGAGATTTTTATTCTAAATTAATATAAAATAGAGGTACACTGCAAATCTTATACTCGTTTGGATGATCTGCTTTTTCAGTGCGAACAAAGATTAGTAGAGAAAGAAAAGCAGGAATGAAAGAATAAATGCAATCTTTCTTTGCGTTTTTCTTCAAATCGCCAAAACTACGTTGAATGTAACCACCTTTCAACGTAGAATTGTAGTTTTCATGGTAAAAATATTCTTCTTCAAAGAAAAAAGGATCTGTCTAACTTCTAGTGGGTTGAAATGGAGAACTCACTTGTCTTAGTTAATATCCTTATTATAATAAATAAAATGCACAATGAAAAGTTTTTTTAATAGATAAAACGTTTTTTGCTTGAATATTCCATCGTTAATTAATCTCGCTATTCTTTGTTTATTACGGTATATCGGTGATCTTCAATTTGCTTTTTCTCATAGATGATCTATCGTCATTTTTATCATGATTAGACAGTATTACATTTACATTTATATTTAAGATATGTTCTCGACTAGTACTCGTAATATACAATATAACTGAGCCGTGATTGTTGTTCTAATATAAGATCAATGAAAATAATAAAATTCAAATAGCAGCTATCAACCGTCAACTGTTACATTTAAGAAAAAGGAAATTTTCTTCATAAAACTTGAAATTATGAGAAATACATGAGAGGATAGCTCCAGAACTAATATTTCATGCGTGGCATGACAGATTATTCGTCACCTATTTGTTTCTTGAAAAGAATATGTCAAAATACAAGACACAAGAGAAAAATCCTTTTTGTGTACTCAAAAGTGATTACACTCTAGATTCGGTCAGTGTACGCCCGTCCGTCCGTTAACACGATAACCTTTGAAAGCCTCATCCAATGTCATGAAATTTTGTACACAGAATGATCTCATTGATATCTCAGTCGAGTTCGAAGATAAGAAGGATGCGTCAAGAAATGGCTGTGTTATCGAAAAAATTGTCATTATTGATCAGACCACCCCGGCGGGGGGGGGAGGGGAGGCAGAGAGTTTTTCAAAAAAAAACTTTTTGCGTCAAGATTATTTACAACATATACAAATCGACCCAGTTTTTGCAATACACATAACAATCGGATGCAAATCCGATGTTTCCGCATTTATTTAATTAAACTTCGGTCCTTTTATACAAAAGAGTATTTTTACAATTAAAGCAACATTTTTTTAAGAGTTTCTCGAGATATTGAATATTTCGCCCCTTTTCTTTCCTTTACATCTATAAGATTTAAAAATAAAGCTCTATCATGTACTACATCTTGACATGATGTTTCACAGAGCAACAATTAAATTGATAGAATGAAGATCCCATTGCACTTTAAGTTACAAAATATGCTACTTTTGACGCTTGTTTATTGAATATACAACTGAGAATTTATGGAATTTCAATATATCTAGTCCGTGATCTATTTTCTAGAGTTTGAATACGTCTAAATGAAGTGCTACCGGGGATTTATTTATTGAGAATTTATTAAGATTAATTCATTTATTACGATATTTCAGTTTACTTCCATTCATATCCATAGCCGGTATGTATTGAGAAGTTCTATGACATACATCTCAAAATGCTTAGAGACTTGTTGAACACTAGCCCCAGTACGCTTTTGAACATCGGCAATTGAATACGACAGGTATCAATTGAAAGAATGCTTGAAACTAACTTCTATGTAGCGTTCACAGTTAAGCGTGACTATTATTTTGTTCTTACTATGTATTTTGTCCTTTCTCTATGTTTTGTATTTGTTTTGATGTCCTTAGTGTTTGTTCGTAACTGTCATCAGCTTTCGTTCTCTTGCATGTTTGAGTATTTAAATGTGTGCTTTTTGTGTAATCGATACGATTCATGTTACGAAGATATGATATAAAGCATGGTTCCACCAATGCAAGCACTTCTTCTGTCAGAATTCGTCACATTCTAGCCATATTTATATTTTAGTTTTTTACTGGTTGGTCAGATAACTAGCCGAAGATAATGTTCTGCAATGTACAAGTATAGTTAACATTCAAATGACAATGGACCTAAAAGATTCTGGTCATTTTGTAAATGTACGTGATGCATATTTTCATTTAGACAAAGATTTTTATTCTGCATTCGTCAGCACAAAAATTATCCTTGTTTTTGCTATAGTTGTTGTGATCGTCTTCTTCGTTTCAATCATTGTTTTTCCCATTGGCAATAAACATCAGTAAAATGTGCTTTAAATCGACTCTTTCATTCTGCATATAAACTCTTTGTCTTCTGTTAAGCAGATTTGACGCAGCGTCAAAACTTACTCTGGTAAAAACTGTATAACTTTGTGTGAATATCAATGAGTCAATACGTAGATATTGTCGTTTGTTTCAATTATTTAGGGTAGAAAGATACAGAATCAAGCAATTTTCAGGACTATTAATTCTCTATGAAACTGTTTACAATTTATATTGGAATGCTTAATACTATAAGTTTATATGATTGATCGCATTTAGCTAAAATTCACACTCTTACTGGCAAATAAATAAACAATGTGAGGATACGGGTAAAACTGCCAAGTTAAGTCAACTCATTTAAATCTTCAGATATGAATTTGTAGCGCTTTGAAAACGCAAAGTATCGTATGCTTTTCAAATTCTGAAAAAAAATCGAGTCCCTTAAAAGTCTTCTAACAAACTCTTCTGTAGATATCAATTTATAATATGTTGACTATTTTTCCAGAGATTTCCATTAGAAAAATACACTATGCAGTAGAACCAGGGTTGCCAACCGTATCCCATTTGAGCCTTTTGTACCTCCAAAACAAATTGTACCTCTGAGGTACGCATTTTGTAGCCCATCTACATTTTTCAATGTTACGACTACTATCATCCTTATTTTGGTAGAAATTCAGAAAATGTCGGTCTCTTTATCCGACACAGTGTTTCTAATAGAAATCCGAAGTAAGATGTTTTTGTACATTTTGTTTATGTGAAAAACGTGTATCTTCACCCTTTGATTTTATAAACAAAGTGTATTAAAGTGTAAATAAACGAAAAGAGGTCAGATAATCTAGAAAGATAATAAGAAAAATTGTTTTTTATCTGTTTCATAGAGAAAGAAAGTCGCATAAATTATAAACAACCAAACAAGAGCATTACTAGGTGTTGCTACTTTTTATCCAATATTATCACATTCAGTTGAATACTTTTCATTCATAGCATGTACGGTTATTGATGAATTAATAAATACATTTTTACGTAGAATTTCGACCTCACAATGTGAATCTGTTGATACAGCAACCCAGGTCAATGGTTCCAGAGGGTTGATACCGTAGGAGCTGTCCGGAAAGATGCGGAAAAATCACTGTATCTGGCCGAAAAGCGCTGAAAAGTGGAAGCAGTATTCTGGTTGGAAGTTACCGGATTTTTTTCTTGTGGATTCTGGTCAGTTTTCTGTGCTTTCCAGCTGGGAGTTGTCCGGAATCCACAGGAAAAAACCCGGTAATTTCCGATCGGAATACTGCTTCCACTTTCCAGCGCTTTCCGGCCGTTTCTCGTCGTACCTCCACGACCTGGGAAGTGATGATGACGACGGCAGTAATTTAATTCCGTCCAAACAGACAAAGATTTAGCGAAATGAGTTTTCGTGATCTAACATCAAAGTGTTATTTTCTTTTTCAAAGTGTACGCCTTACATTTTTGTTTTCTGAGCAACGTGTAAATCAGAGTGTATTTCGGAAACAGCAGGCATTCCAGACATTTTGCTTTTGCTGTGTACACTTGCTGTTAGAAAGACTGATCCGACATTTACTATTGATAAAAGTGTGAAGCGTCAATTATTTTAGTTGGTTGGTTGGTTGCTAAGTAACCAATGGAGGATGTCGCTACCGGGTAAAGTCACTTGTTTTCTGTTTTCATTTTCGATTTAACAACCGTGATTCAATTTTGTCTTAGCTGGAGTATATCTGTTTAGTTGTAGCAATTCGTGTGTTCTATTGAATTGTGTTAACCAACGACATGTGAAGATTTTTTTTCTTTTCCTCAAACGCAATCGCAACGGATAAAGTGTGTCAAAAGTCAACAAAAATACAGTTTCGAAAAAAAGCGTGCAACAGTTAGTGCCTATGTCACCCCGTGCGTTTTGGTGCGCGCAGAAACGTCACGTACGAACGCGCATGGTGGCGCACGTATCGGCGTCCATACCCGTACGCGCACCAAGTGCGCACAACGCTACGTGCGCGCACAAAACGCCAGGAGTGACATGGGTGTAAATAAATATAAATCGAGAAGATTCGCTTTGGGTAAGCCTTGTTTTATTATGATTGAATTGAATATGTGTATATCAAAATGAAATTTTATTTTAGAAAATAAAGATTTCAATTTGAAAGCTAGGCTTTATAGTAAAAAGAAAAACTGAGAATGCCCTTTCTAAATTTAAAGTAGTTTTCGAAATTGATTTCCGCCAATGACCAGTGTGAAAGACCTACACTGCCTACCTCACGAATGTACCCCATTTACGGTTGGTTATCATTTACCACAAATAGAAATCCACAGACACATCTATACATCATATCCACACTTGTGGTGAATAAAATAAATATGACCCATTCTGGTTACCAAATAGGGATTTTTGATTTAGGAATTTTTCAATTTAGGGATTTTTTTTTATACAATATCTTGTTCAAGTCACAACCGAACAAGGTCCCAGTTAGGGGTTCATCGATACCAGTATACCGGGTACTGGTAACACTGGTGACCAGAATCATTTCTCCGAGTTTCTGATAAGAAGAATTACGTTTCGAAATGATTCTATGAATATTGAATATGTATGATTCTGGTAACCACAATCAGCTCTAAGAGTTTCTGATAAGCGAAATTACTTTTCGAAATGATTCTAATAGATATCGAATATGTATGATTCTGGTTACCAGAATCGCCTTTCGAAACGTGATCCTACTTATCAGAAACTCTTAGAGCTGATTGTGGTTACCAGAATCATACATATTCAATATTCATAGAATCATTTCGAAACGTAATTCTTCTTATCAGAAACTCGGAGAAATGATTCTGGTCACCAGTGTTACCAGTACCCGGTATACTGGTATCGATGAACCCCTAACTGGGACCTTGTTCGGTTGTGACTTGAACAAGATATTGTATAAAAAAAATCCCTAAATTGAAAAATTCCTAAATCAAAAATCCCTATTTGGTCACCAGAATGGGTCATATTTATTTTATTCACCACAAGTGTGGATATGATGTATAGATGTGTCCGTGGATTTCTATTTGTGGTAAATGATAGTCATTCCCATTTACAGCTGAGTTGTACCCAACGTGTACCCGATTTTGAAATCATTACACCCCATTAGGGACCTGAACAGCTGGTAACCCTGAGTAGAACTAATAATATATTTGGAATCTGCACTTATAACTAAGCTCATCTATGAAAGCTTTGCATGGTTTTGTGAACTGTCTTTTTCGTTAAGAAAACTCACCTGTGAGTCCCATTGTAAAGGTTCTGAGCAAACAAAAATGTTTACTCTAATTTTTTATATTTGAAATACCAACACTTGACATCATAAACCGACATTGGTTTCGTCGAAATTTTCGGTTCAACGCCCAGAGACCTTCCACCGTCAGATAGTGTATTCCAATCAAAGAGAGTTTCTGCTTCTTACTGATCATCAGCTCTGTAGAAGGAACATTGAAAGGATGAATGAATAATACAAAAAATCGACGAGATAAAAATAATAATAATAACATCGATATTATAGTCAGAGGGAAATAAGGTTAGAGCAGCAACGAATGACATTTTCAATTCTCACTATCTGTTTGATGTCTACTTGGGAAGAAACATTATCTCTCCAATGTACTATCTAGTTTCTTTTTGAAAATTGGTGAATAAGGGGATGCAGTGAGAAGAAAATACTTGCATCCATTCTTATACATGCAGAAAAACTTCGAAAACATCAATTCACTTTTTTTGACCCGACGAATAGCCAAACCTGAACTGTGCATAAAATACTTAATATGACCAATTATCTAGTGAAACTGTCGGTTACTGCTTTTCTTAGACGTAAAAATACTTGAAGTGATTTTGTTCAGAAATAATTCAGATCTAGAAAAACTATTAAATTAAGTTGATTGAACGTTTGTCGCATCTTCAAAATGGAAAATCTAATTGTTGCAATATAAATAAGGTATACCTTTCTTCAATAACCTTAATTGAGTGAATAAAAAGTTTTCTTTCAAAATGCAAGACAGCGAGTGATAACTCTCATTATTTGATTAAAATAATAGCTATAATAAAAAAGTTTTCATAGATAAACAATTTGAATTAAGAAAATTTCCATAAGATCGTTCATCTGTAGAATAATATAACGAAATTTCATCATCTTTAAAAGTCAAATAATCGATTTCAGTTGTTCTTAAATCATTTACACTTTCCATTAATAGGATAGAAACAAAAACAAAGTTTTGCAAGAAAATAAATACTTCAGTAACAATTATACGTCTATGCATGTGTCCATAGCCTACGCAATTATGTATATCAGAAAATTTTGTGGGTACAAACAATTTAATATTCAAAACAGTATTTCTAATAGCAAAGATCCATAATAGGGTAACATTTTGTTTTTTATTCTATGAAAAAATTTGCGAATTCAACATTTTTTATTTATTTATTTCTAATTTATCTATGAAGTTACTGATAACGAGTTTTTAAACAATTTGATTAGATATTATTCTTTTTTTTGTTTGAACAGAAAATACAGTATCATTTTGTAATTTACTTGCGAAAATACTCTGCAATTTTACACGTTGGTTTAGATTCCTATTCGAAACATTGATTCAAAGCAAAAAGATGATGAATGTTGAGAATCACAACTAAAATATTTATTCATTATTATTTATAGTCAAAATAAATCTAATGGACAAAGAGAGATTGAGATCCATAGTATTTAAAATAAATATATGAAGATGAATAGAAATTCAAGGAATAGTGTGACACCTATGAAAAGGTTCTTTTTAGATAATATTTAGTCAAAAAATGGCTTTCTCATGAGAATCATTTTGTGAAGATATATGAATCGTCGTCATGATCATGTTTGACGTTCAGCATTGAAAAAATTCTTTCCAATATGATACATGCTCCAGATATTGATGTTTCTATCTAAAATGCATTACAAAAGAAAATATTTACGTATATTGATTTTACAGATTAAGAACTCATCAGTTGTTACATCGATGTCAATGGTGACACTTTCATTATTCAGAAGTGCTTTATTTTAGGTAATTACTGTGTCTCTTTTATATTGATCCGATCGTTGTCCTTGTGGTGGAAAAATGTTTATTGCTAGTAAATAGAAATAAAAATAAATTGTAACTTGATGGTGGCTTTCAAAGCAATCAACCGTGAATGCGTGCGTGTTCTATACCGTATTGGTTTGTTTTTCAGATGCGGCGACATATAAAGGTAGTGATTATTGTCAATAATTAGTTTTTCTTATTTTCGAAATAAAAGTTTTCTTCGTTTTTTGTGATAAATAATATTTTATGTAGTAGATTATTTGTTCCTTCGAAATAATATAAAGAACAATTCAAATTATGGTAGAAAGTTTGTTAATCGTTAAAAATGCAAGTTTTGATAATGAAGACAGTGCACATCAGGAAACTAATACTCCATCATTGAATACAGATGACGATGAATCAATATCAGTTGATGGTTCTCAACAACCTTTAGAAAACGTATCCAAAACATCACAATCTGAGTTTGTTACAGAAAATATACAACCAGAAAAAATTAAAAAGAAAAAAAAACGTCCAACTGAACCAACGGTAGCTAGCTGTTTTTTTGCAATTATATAGTCGCTTGGAACGACTATAACTAATAATACTTACAATAATTCAAATTTACTTTCAAGATATATTTTATTGTTCTACTTGTTTTCTCTGATCTGATTCTATCTTCATTTTAGAACGGCAATGAGTCCAAGAAACGAAGTAATAGAAAACGTTCCTGGTATACTAAAATCGATCTTGTAAAACCAATAATATTTATTACTAGTTTACTATTAATTTATTTAATTTGGGTGAACCGCGACGTTTTAATAGTTCGATTATTAACGTCAAATGCTCGTGTTCGTCATACGGCAATAATGATGGAGCATATTTTGCATGAAGAAGTTAATTTACCTCCAGGATCATCAATTAAAGAATCTTCATCAATAGCTTCTTCTGCTTCTGCGTCTGCTTCTGCGTCTGCTTCTTCTTCTTCGCTTTCTTCCCCTGAAGATGAAATTATTGGTGGTAACAATGATCATATTAATGATAATAATAACGATAATATAAATCATGACCAGTCATCCTTAACAGACAATGATGATGATTCTCCAAAAGTAACTAGTAAACACAGTAGTTCACAAAAAGTCAATCTACGAACTCGAAGAAATAAAATGAGTTTTAGCAAAGAACGTCCAAAGAAGAAGAATCATCGTTTACGACATCTGACTATCGATGACGATAGTGCCAATGATGATGTAGGCGATGATGATGACGATGACGATGACGATGACGATGTTTTAGAAGACAATACTGATAAAATTGTGATTAATCCAAGTAAAATCAAAGAACCTATTTCACCATCGACTATTCATTCTTCAAAAAAGTATCATCATAAGCGTCATCAATCTGCTGCATCTCACGAAGAAAAGAAAAAAGGACCAGCGAGTTCAAAGGCTAATAGTGTTTTACCTGCAAATGAAGATGTCGTCGAGCAATTACGAAAAGTTATTAAAGCTCAAGGTGGACACCGAGACTTTACAAAAGCATTAAGCAAAGCAACTGGCTTAAAAGAAGCAATAATAAATCGATTTATTCATGACAAAGATTATAGTGTGATCACATTGCATACTTTTATTGCTCTTTTGAACTCATTTGATTCAACACTTCTAATTTTACCAAAATAATCATTTTTATCAATAAAAGTAACAATAAATATGCAAAATATCTTAAACAAAGTTGTTTACCAGCCTATTAAAAATAGTTCGTGATTCTAACTAACAGAGAACAGTCTAAAAAATGAAGAAAAACATTAATCGCGTTTCCACGTTGAAGATAGTAATTATGTTGTTGTTTTATCTGTTTTTGGTAGTATAAAATGTATTGTCAGATGATCGAAATAGTCGATCTGGGATCATGAAAATAACCGAACAAATGTCGTGAGACTTTGACAATTTATTGATTCTCAATCAATATGATAAGAGATACAAGAAATTATTTAAAGAAAAAAGTTCATTAAAAAACGATTATATTACTTATGATGACGCAATTATCTTAGCATTTTTGTTTCGCTTTGTTCAATGCAACATATAAAAGAGAAAATCATGTAATTTATTTTATTTCAAGGGTATACTACAGTTATCCCACATAGAACAGTTTAGTTATTTCAATTATATTGTCAGTAGCAGTTAAAAGCATAGTAATTTAAGTTTATTTCGTAAAATTCTGTTTCTTCAATAACTTTAAATGATTACACTGACATTTCAATATTGCAGTATCAGTAACAATCTGTGTTAGCCTTAGTATTGAGTAGATCTATGTACAATAAACTCTAACTGATATAGCTGTAATACACATTGATCTTATATTAAAGATGATCAAAAAACGTTCGAGAAAATTTTGAACATATTTTTGTTGAAGTACGCTACCCTAAAAAGCTGTCACTTTCACCTCCTGAATTCGATGTAATTAATAAAAATGCGATTTCATTTATCCGATCAAAAGTAAGTAAACATCTATAGAATTTTTATTTTGTTCTGATTAGGTAAATATTATTATCTATTTGGTTTTAAATTGTTCATTCTTTTGTAAATAGTTTTGATCACAATATAAATGAAGGAATATTGCTATATTATACAGTACCTTCATCATATCAATAATACAAGAAGATCAAATTCAGGATGTGAAGTGTTATTGTCGCATAATAAAACGTATGACTACTCATCCTTCTTCTTAGACAACTCTGTTATAATCAGATGGATATACTCGTACGTCGAGATCTCGCATTGGTCATATATGTATATATACTTTTTCGTTGTCATATGTGTTATGTTGCAAACAGTAGTGACTATGTTTGCATTACATACAAAACAATTTCTATAAGAATACGTGACTTTTTTAAGTAAAATCTGGAATTTTTCAAAAAATAGAAAAATACAAGAAAAAAATTAATAAAAGGATCAAGTTTTAAAACTATAGGAAACATAAGATCACTACATAGCTGGTTAAAGATCAAGCAATTAGCAATATGAAATCCAATTGACATTTTCTTTCAATTCAAATAAAATACCATTATCATGATGCAAAGGTGAAAAAGCACGACTTCCGTACTTCGAAGTCCGATGTGAGTACAATGGAAGTACAGCGAAGTATACATGAAGTATCTGGGAGTACAAGGAAAGTATGGAAGTCGCGCTTTTCCCCCTTGTCATGATATCATATAAGTCAAAGTTCATTTTAATGTCTTTCTATTGGTGTTTGCGGAGCATTCTTATTCGAAATACAATCCTCTTGATAACTTCGATTGGAATATCCATCGTTTGATACATTCGTTATTCGATCAAGAACAATGGCGTCTTTTGATTCTACTGTTTTCAAATAAGCATATAAACCAATGTGGTTTATACTTTTCTTCGGTCCCCAATCGTATCGAGGTGCATTATTTTGAGTAAATGCTTCTATATATCGAGGTTTTTCAGGATAGTTGTTATCATCTGGAGAGCCATTATCGGTTGAAGGACCAGTTGATCGTATCTATTTTGTTCCATAAAATAAAAATTCAAAGAAAAATTCAATAAAAACATCTTACGATTTCTTTTCGACGAAGTGAAAAATATTCTTGAATATAATTGATAATAAAAAGCAATGGGATAGGTATTATACAAGCAACAAATATGCACCATCCAACGATGGTACTCCAGCCGGGATAAACATAAGCTTCATAGCCAGCACCAGCACCATTCGACATTTGTTTAGAAGTCAACAAATTTGAGAATGTTATTACCTGAATAAATAGATTTCATTTTATTGAAATAAAATCTTGATCTTTATTTTCAGTCTATAACTAACCAACATAATAATTGGAGACAGGATACACCATGTTAAAAATAAATAATATTCTGCTGCACGTTTTCCTAACATCATTTTCACATCATTCATAAATCGATTGAATCCTTTAAAAACAAGTGT
>CAJNYU010000945.1:56745-110333 GCA_905331475.1 Rotaria socialis | reverse complement strand
TTCACGAAAAATCGGTCATAATCAACATCCAAATAGTGATTTCGATAGCTCTCGAAACGGGCTACAAGCCTCAAAAGAAAAAAAGATTTAGCAGAAGTATTTAAATTTTTATGACCAAAATCGTTTTTCCCCAGCGGACAAAATTTTAAGGCACTTCCAATATTTGTGATTTATTTCGACGACAAAATACTTAAGACAACACTGTTGTGAATTTTTGAGATATATTTTATTTGTCTGATTGCTGACAAAAGATTTCATGGGAAAAAAATCTATTGATCCATATGTCCGGGCTCAGGTAGTGGCCTTACATGACGCCGGTCTGAACCAGGTCGACATTTCGAAACAACTCATAGTTTCCAGATGTTGTGTTCAAAATGCTATCAAGAAATATAAACAACTGGGCCGATTCGATGATTTGAAACATACTGGGCGTCCAAAAAAGCTTTCTGGTCGTGAGATTCGCCATTTAAAAAGATTGTTCAAAGGAGATTCTCGCCTTAGCGCGAGCAAAATTGCATCAGACTTGAACACCAGCTTACCAAAATCAATTACAACAAGAATAATACGAAGATATTTGAAAGATCTTGGCTTTGATTACGTGGTAAAAATAAAAAAACAGTGGTTAAGTGGCCGTCATCGACAACAACGCATTGCGTGGTGTAAGCAGTATTTGAACTGGAAAAAAGATGACTGGAGGAAAGTGATTTTTTCGGACGAATCGACTTTCTATGTATTAAAACGAAAGAACCAATGCAAAATATGGCGTTTGGACAAAGAAAAGCTTCTCCCAGAATGTCTGCAGCAAACCAATACTGGTGATGGGGGAAAAATTGGAATTTGGGGCGGTATCTCAGGTTTTGGAACAACGATTGCCAAGATTTACACAGAAAATATGAATGGTCAATTGTATTGTAACATCTTACAGACGGAACTGAAGCGTTCCATGGCGAAATTTCTGAAGAAAACTAAAATGATTTACCAACAAGATCTTGCACCATGGCATACGTCGGGCATAGTCAAAGAAAAAATCACTAAATTGAAACTAAATGTACTTGATTGGGCTCCAAAAAGTCCTGACTTGAACCCGATAGAAATGTTGTGGTCAATTGTAGACAAGAAGCTGGCATCAAAACCAATTTATTCGAGAGCGTCCCTGGTGGAACGGCTTCAAGAAGAATGGGACAACATCGATCAAAATTTGTGCATAAAATTGGTGGAATCAATGCCCGAGCGCATACAAAAATGTTTAAAAGCAAAAGGTGGACATTTCTTGTAAATAAAATTGTATTTTTCTTGATTATTTTCTAAATAAATTAGTGAAACTGAAAAATGCCTTAAAATTTTGCCCGCTGGGGAAAAACGATTTGGTCATAAAAATTTAAATACTTCTGCTAAATCTTTTTTTTCTTTTGAGGCTTGTAGCCCGTTTCGAGAGCTATCGAAATCACTATTTGGATGTTGATTATGACCGATTTTTCGTGAAGAAAATCAAAAAACTAAAAGTGCCTTAAAATTTTGTCCTCCACTTTATGTGCCTTCATTCTCACGTTCTGTTTTCTGTAGAGACATAGACCGTCATGAAGAAAAGGAACTAAAAAATGAGTAGCATGAATTTCTACTTTAATTCATAGTTGGATTGAGTTGAATTTTTTTGAAACTTGATGATATTTGATGGAATTTGTTGACGTAGAAACACACTGGTTTTTGCCCATGTATTTTTGGTTGAGTCATCATTTTGATAAAATCTATGCGCAAATGCGAAGATATATTTAATTAAGATCAAACTATGATAAGAGTAAAAATAAACCATACAACGATTAGTCATGCATTCGTTTTGATGAGGCAATAGGTTGAAAAATTTTTCATGTAGTTTTTTGACTGGTGAATAAATACAGTAAGTCAAAAGAAAAATATTTAGTACCTTTCTTGTTCAATACAATATTCGATTGTTAAAAAATAGAGAAGAAAACATAATCATCATTTAGAATACGAAAGCTAAAGCTTTTTCTGTATAAAAAGAGAAATTAGAAATGACTGAAGTCAAGCTTCCGCTTCATTTATCATCGAATTCCAATCAAGAAATCGTATGTAGTGGACTTTCAACTACTATTAAACCATACTGTAGTTATTTATCTTAAGGGTGTGGGGAGTGGACAGGGGCCATGCAAAGGAACTAAGATTCGGGGGGGGGGCGGGGGTAAAGGGGTATTTTCAATAAAGTTTAGCAGAAAACTCGAAAAAAGTACAAAAAATTTACCCTCGTTGATGGGGAAAAATTGAAAATTTTCAATTATTGTGGGTTTACAGTCCCCACTACCACCCACCCCCACGCTTCCGCGGCTCCTGGGTGTGAGGTTCTGCTATACCTGACGTTGCTATTTTCCGATTTTCCCACACCAATCCACACCCACACCCCATAGAGTAGAACTTGAATAGTTGAAGAAAGAATATCAATACGCTCGAGCGATGAACGAAAGATATTGAAAGAATGAACATAGATATATCTCAGTGAAGAGAGATACGAAGAAGAATGTGAAGAAGATCGAAGAAAAAAGACAATAATAATGAGAATATTATATATTGAATTGACAGTATTAGGCGCAAAACAATAAGCGAAAAAGAGAGAGAAGCTAAAAAGAGAAACAAACAACTACACACAACAAGCACCAAGGTAACACCAGTGATGATTGTACCCTCACCAAGGGGGAAACGGCAGACTTTTTTACTTCAAGTACCTTGCGCTACTTTGTGCTACTTTAGGCTACTTTAGGCTACTTTGCGCTACTTTAAGCTTACTTCAAGTAGAGTACTTTGAAGTACTTTTCAACTTCAAATTCACTTGAAGTTACTTGCAATTACTTCAAGCTACTTTGAACTACTTTGGACTACTTTGAGCTACTTTGAGTTACTTTAAGCTACTTTAAGCTTACTTCAAGTAAAGTACTTTGATGTACTTTTCTACTTTAAGTCTGCCGTTTCCCCCTTGACCCTCACATCCCTTCTCCTTTAGTGTGCTGTGATCTGTTGCAGATACATAACATGCTCATATATATAACACTATTTCTAAATATGAAAGCAGAACATGATACGAATATTATCGGCATCAAAGAACATCAATTTTTGTAGCTTTATAATTAGCTATCATAAAATACATGGATATCATTAAAAATGATGAAAAAAGTAAGTATTAGGCCTGCGGCAGTTCGTGAACCGAGAACTAGAGCTAGTATGTCATCCAGTTCTTTCGAAAAGAGCTTGTCCCACTAAAAGGTTGTTTTTGTGCGAATTGCACTAATAATTGAGTAAAATCGGTCACTGACAAAATGATAATAAAGAACCTAATTGAAAACAAGCGTTTATAGAATCGAATTTTTGAGAGGAAACAAGGCAATGGTACCAGTTCTTTCAAAAAGAACTGGTTAATGAATCTAGTCCTTCGAAGGACCAGTTTATAGAACTGTGAGCTGCTACCCAGACAGACACGACCCTAAAAAAACGCGTAAAAACGCGTTAGAAATCCGTAAAAACGGTGTTTTTACGCATCCTTAAGAATAAAACGCCGTTTTCACGAACCCTTTATCCGTTTTCCACCGGATATTTATCGATGAATTTTTTCACACTAAGAAAATTTTCGTGAATTTGCGTTGCTTCACGCCATTTTACGTTGAAAAATGGGTCCAATTATGAACACGTTTTGTTGACTTAGAAGACATTTCGTTTTTCGACGTAATTCGAACAAATTCAATTCGTATTAACCCGTTCAATTATGAACACGTTTTATTGAGTTAGAAAATATTTCGTAAAATGTCAACGGAACCAGTGTTCGTTCCGTAGGCTGTCCGCAGTTTTCATAGTTTTTGCAATTAACTCTTCACCAGTTTATTATCTATGTCAAACTTTCCTATAGTTTATCGGGGTCGCTGAGTCCAAATATGCTATCAGTTTTTCCCTCTGAGCTTTCATGGCTGAGAAAATGCACCAAACAAGAGTCCGTAATTCACAAGGTAGATTTTTTATTTCAACTCCAGTCTCAATTCTGATCAAACTTTCGTATAGCTTATCGTGATCCTACACTCCAAATCCGTTATCAGTTCATACATTACCCGTTGGAGTATCTGTTCATATGTTACGCACCTGGGTATCTGTTTATACGTTACCCATTTGGGTATTTGTTTATATGTTTCCCATTTGGGTATTTGTTTATATGTTTCCCAATTGGGTATCTGTTCATACGTTATCCAACTGGGTATTTGTTTAAACGTTACGCGTTTGGGTATTTGTTTATATATCACCCACTTGGGTATCTGTTCATACCTTACCCACCTGGGTGTCTGTTTATACGTTACCCACCTGGGTATCTGCTTATACGTTACCCACATGGGTGTCTGTTTATGCATTACCCACCTGGGTATCTGTTGATACGTTACCTGTTTGGGTATTTGTTTATATGTTACCCACTTGGGTATCTGTTTATACATTACCCACTTGGCATCTGTTTATACGTTACCGGCTTGGGTATCCCCAAGTGGGTAAGGTGTAAACAAATTCCGAAACGGGTATCGTCTTAATAGATACCCAGGTTGGTAACGTATGCCAATATGTTATTCGGCGTAGAAGGGTGAACGTTGATGAAAATCGGAAAAGTGCGCATTTTGAGTCGTTAGGAATGCGTGGATTTATAAATGGTAAAAAGGTGTCGTTTTCGAACGGATGAAAACGGCTAGGTTTTGAAAGCATTAATCGGCGTAGAAAAGTTAACGTAGATAAAATCGGGAAAAGCACACATTTTCATGCGTTAAGAACGTGTTGATTTGTAAACAGTAAAAATGCGTAGATTTGCAAATGGTATATATGCGTAGATTTCTAATTGATAAATTTGCGCTGATTTTAAACGCGTTCATTATCGTAGAGAAGCTAACGGAGATAAAAATCGTGGAAATGTGCGGTTTTTATGACTTTATTTTCGTCAAAATTTCTACGGGTATTTCAGCGTTTTTTTTAATTTTGTCTGTCTGGACACAGGCCTAATAAGTACTTATTTTAACATAATTCGACTATTTTCGAAGCTCTGAAAAACTATCAATAAGTTACTCGAAATTTATACCTGTATGACGTTTAATAATCAACAAGCAAAGATCATTCGAACGACTGTCTATCATATATTTGCGAACACAATAGAAACATGAAATGCTGATTAGGGTGTTTGACATCTATTAAGTTTAGAAATAGAAAGATGCTCTCTGTTCTTTTCAATGTTTAATTGCATACGCAGCTTCAATAATTCAAAATTTCAAGCGCGACGTTAAATCAATGGTTTCATTCATTTTGATTTGAAAAGTTTGCTCACTAACTTGAAATTCTGGATGGGGGAGGGGGGGCTGAGCCTCATCTGGCCCCACCTCAGTGATGCCACTACGCATCAAGTGTGAGCAGATGACCGATTTTAGACATTTCAGCGTCTTTCTAGCTTGTGGTTCACTGCTCTGCATCAATAATAGTAGTGTCTTACCCGTATCTGTGCCGATGTTGATAGCACGCTCCGAATATTTTGCTGCCGTCTCTCTCCTATGTAGACGTGTGTGTTGTATGTAAAGTAGATACATTTTGGGCAGATGAACTAGCTAGAATAGTCATCATTACCGAGGGTGGCGATAAGCTGCTTTATTCAGTTTGTTGTTACAGTATCTAACTAGAGACGCTTCGGTCGATCAACGTGTTACTAATTTCAGAAATAATTGCGCTTCGATATGAATTGTGAAATTAAAAAAATATTTTTCATAACATAATTCAAAATTCATTCCATCAATTGTTTTTCAAATTTAGTTGTACAACTTATCGAACATCGTGTAAACGATTTTAAATTTTCTTTACTAAGTGCTCAGCTGAATTTTCAAAAAAGTCGACTAGAAAAAATATAAAATTCTTTTTTGAAAATTTGTTTTTAACTTCACACTAATCATTTCAAAACGCAATTCGTTTTGGAATTAGTCACTTGTTGATCAGTCGAAGTGTCAAAGACCGATGCATCAAAGCTATATAAAAAGTTATGAGTACATGTACATATATGTTAGTGGGATCTGGAAAAAATCTGAAATAAATAAGTATTACTTATTTTAATAGTTACACGTATGTAAAGCAAAGTTCAAACTTGCTTTTCAAGCACGCACGACTAGTAAAAACTCAATATTACGTAAACATGTATAAAAACATACGTCAGTTGTAAATGAAGAAGAATGGGTAAAGTGATTATCTAAAACTACTGCTTTATACGATTTTTAAAAACATATATTCTTTTCAAATATTTCACTTGAAATGCATCTACATACATTTACATTCCTTACCCAGGACGAACATTACAGTGGCCGTAAACGGCCGTAACCGTCAGAGTTACGACCGTATACGGGCCGTAAATGACCCGTTTGGTATGCCCCGTGTTACGGCCGTAACCCACCGTGACGTAAACGGTGAAACCCACCTACCGTAAACGGTGAAACCCGACTACCGTAAACGTTAAAAACAGTGCCGTAATACGGTCGTATTTTGAACGAAATGCCAGTTTACGACAACGAGAATCGCCGTATCTTAACACATACAGCCGTTTACGACCACCACGACTACCCTACACCAAAGTAAACGGCCGTTTTCCATTCGTTATTCTCGATGATTTCACCTGCAAATCAAACAGATTTCATTCGGATTTCAAAACGATTTTATTTGGATTTGACATGGATTTCATTCAGATTTCAAAAAGATTTCAAAAAGATTTCAAAAAGATTTGAAAAGGATTTCGCTTAGATTTCAAAAAGATTTCATTTGCATTACAAAAAGATTTCACTCAGATTTCATTCAGATTTCATTCAGATTTCGATTAGATTTGAAAAGGATTTCATTTAGATTTCAAAAAGACTTCATTTGGATTTCGAAAAGATTTCATTTGGATTTAAAATGGATTTCAACCAGATTTCAAAAAGATTTCGTTTAGATTTCAAAAAGATTTAATTTAGATTTCAAAAAGATTTCATTTGGATTTCAAAAAGATTTCATTCGGATTTCGATTAGATTTGAAAAGAATTTCGTGTTGATTTCAAAAATATCTCAAAACGATTCCACTTGGATCAGAGAAAGATTTCAGTTCTGGGTCAAAAACACATTACCTTTCGACATGAAAATCAAGCGGTTTCTGAGAGAGTCGGAATTCGCTGAAACATAAATGGGGATTTAAGGAAAAGCCGGAAACAAACTGAATCGTGGACATGTTACTTGACTTCAATGGGGAAAGTGGTCAAACGACAATTCAACGACAAGAACTCGAAGATAAATCTGGTTTCACATCTTTAATCTATCCCTGAACTCAATAACTAAAGGGAACAAAAATCTGCCTATATATAGAAGTTCTCGAGCGAAACAAAAAGGTGAATGATTGCGCGACGCGAAATCCAAGATAAATCTGATTTCAGATTTTGGATTTTAAATCTATCCCTGAATTCAATAACCACAAACGAAAATATATCTTGAGGGCGTGGGTGTGGGTGTGGGAATCCGAATGTGGATTAACGGAAAATAACAGTTATACCCGGATACACGCACACCCACACCCACACCCACACGCTCAAAGTGATCAATATCACTAGAAATCATGAGAAATCAGTAGAAATGATCAAATATCATCCGGATTTTGTGGGAATCGAGAGAAAGTTTAAGAAATCGAAGAATTCATGTAAAATCGGGCTAATTTAGTTGAAACCTTTCAGATCGTTTGAAATGATTTCGAATGATTTTTAGCTATTTGAAGTAATCCCTTTTGTTTTCTCATGATTTCCTTGAGTTACAATGATTTCCAGTGATATCCATGATTTCTACTGATTTCGATGATTTCGTTCGATTTCATGCGATTTCAATTGATTTCGCCTATTGAAATCAGTTTGTTTCCCCTTGTTATCGCATATTCTGAATGTCGTTTACAGTCACCGTATTTTCACGGTAGTTGTAAGAGTGGAACGTTTATGTTCACTGTTTACGATTAACGTAATACCTCGTAAAACTTCGTATATGACCGTCGTCTACAGTCGCCGTATTTTCACGGTAGTCGTAGAAGGCAAACGTTTAGGGTCATTGATTACGATTAACGTAATACACCGTAAAACGTCGTATATGTCTGTCGTAAACGGCCACTGTAAGTAGCTATCGTTTACGATATTTTACGACATTATCCGAGCATCGTTTACTTTCTCCGTATTTTTGCGGTAGTCGGAAAAGGCGAAAGTTTACGGTCATTGTTTACGATTAACGTAATACGCCGTAAAACGTCGTATATGACAGCCGTAAACGGCCACTGTAAACGAATGCCGTTTTTCAACGTAAATGATTGGTGTACGGCCGTTTACGGCCTGGCAGGAACGACCTGGGTAACCTTCAAATATGCATTCTGTTTTACACAAAGACTTTAAAAACCTAGCAATTATCAAATATGAAACGGAATGAAAGCACTAGTTTTCGATTGCTAATTTCTCAGCTTTTATATGCACCAGTTTAATATATAATAGACATCAGTCGATTCTTGTTGATAACTAATCTGCATGATACTATGTATTCAATAAAATTTAGCACTAGAATAAAATCGAATCATGTTCCAATAAAACTGAATCATAGTATTTAGTGTAAGATATCTATTAACACTCAGGTGTTTATTATAGAAAATTCACAAGCTACATGGCAGAACATTTTATCCGATGCCATGTTCCACGGGATTGCAATTCGTGGTTTAGGTTATTCATAATATTTAGCATAAAATAACATGTCAAGTAAATCTTTTTTCCTACTATAATAGGATTAAAACAAATGAGATTCTTCAAAAAAAAAACTCATGGCCTCAACTACGTATCTTGATATAATATTTCTTTTCAAACCTGATCAAAACTTAATCATCAATGAAAGTCAACCATTTTGTTCTTGAATAGAAAAAATAACAGGTCTCTAAACAGAACATCTCTGGGTATTTATCATATTAGTACGAATAGCATGTAATCATATTCATGTTTATTTTCAAGAAGAAAAGAACAATTAACATTTTGCTTCTTTTATTATTTATCGATGTCCGTTAAGAATCGAAAGTTATGGATTACGTACACGTTTATTTCATCAAAAACAAATTGAGCACGGCATCTTAATATATACAGAACGAATAATTAAAAGCAAAAAGACAAAAGAACAATACAATTTGTTCTAGTTAATAAATTTCAGATATTTATAGATGCATATAGAAATTGCTGTTCTCTTGATGTAACTGACTCAAAATTAATGGAAAGAAAATAAAAATAAAAGAGATTAATTAAAATTGATCTATGTTAAATTATATCGGGCAATTGACATGAAGCAGATGTTTCCGGTTTGATACACATATTACACATAGGACATGTACAGTTATGTTGTAACCATGGCGATAGACAATGTTTGTGAAATGCATGTTCACATGGACATACAGCTATGTCTTCATCATCGTAAAAATCCTCCAAGCAAATAACACAATTCTGAATAGAGAAAAAACATCACATGTTTTTTTGGTTTTCTTGTTTTTATCAAAAAAAAAAACTTACGGGATTTTTAACTTTGCATCGCATATACTGATCTTTTCGATATCCTTTCTCTCTAAGAGTTTCGCGTCTTAATCTAAGAAAAGAAATGATTTTGTTTATTTTTTCATTTGAGAAAAACTTAACTTACCGCCATAAATAACAACAAAAGCATAAACTTAAGCCAAGAGTTGTTAAGCCTACCCCAAATATAGGCAATGAAACGGTATTTGGTATTGCTATAAATGTATTACCCATCTATTTTCATTCGAGTGACAAAAATTAACAAGAAATACTTTAATAACATTCTTGCTTCTTTTCTTGACAACGTTTAATAAAAATAATCAAGCGACAATAACATCGACGTCGTCGTCGTCGTCGTTCTTATATATATATGTAATCATAGTTATTATTTATTATGCATGTCTCTCTTTTTCTCTTCAAGGAAATAAGATTGGTTTGTCGCAGTAATCAAAGTATGATTCACTCTGAAATAGTATTTTTTTTACAATTATATCGTATGTTTTAACTTTTTAACAATAATTTAATCTCTGATCTCGGTTGGTCAAAATATTCTATTAGTAAATATTTTATTTATTTAGACTCATTGACATAATCATGTGCGACATCTGCTTACTGTAGATTGCTAGTAGCAGTTTCTCCTATAGCTTTTGAACGGGTTAACATATAGTTTTTGTTGTCTGTACAGATAATCGAGCAAAGAGATGGAACAAAACGAGATTTTCATCGAACTTTAATGTCAGCAGTTTGACTATAGACGCTGTCATCAACTAAAGAAAAAAAATCTGTTAAGAATAAATTAATAATAATGTCTTCTCGTATCAAAGTAGTTAAAAATTTCCATTTTTTCTATTACTCATTCATATTAAGGCTAGATGCCTATGGTTTCTTGCCTACAGTCATCCTTGTGATGTAGCTATTTATATCTCGACAACGACTACGATCTAGAATAATCTGAGGTTGCTTTTTTTTTACATTGAAACTTCCTATGTACGCCCGTAGCTCAACTTCCGACTGTGTCTAGAATAATTATTCTAAATAATATTGAGAAAATGACCAAATTTTTAATTAAAAATTTTTACACATGTCTTTTTATTCAAATTTTCTCGACTTTTTAATAGTAAATATCAAGTCATATTTGTATATGTTAAATTTACTTCAGATTATGTAGCATTCTATTATCTAATTTTAATCTTCGATGGTATGTTTATGGATGACTTTTATTGCTCGAGTGAAAGAGTCAACGTTTCCTGTTATACAGAGTATTAATTTACATTTCAATTCATTATGTGAAAATCACATAGATTCAAAGATGATACTCGTACGATAATAGCATTATTCTCAAATGTTATAATAATTTTCTGCATACCTAATTCAAACAAAAACAGGATATTATCACGAACGAGGCAGAGAAAAAGCTTTTTAATTAAGAATATACTCGTCAGTACTGAAAACACACTAAGAGTTTATTTTCTCTTTTTTATTGTTTACTTGGTTTTCCCGTCCTAATTAATATAGAAAACGTAAAAATATTGTTTTCACTAACTATTCAGAATAATGTTCAAACCAACAGCAAACTGAATATGTGTGATCTCTTTTTCAAGTTTATACTAATATTTTTTAATTAAAATTTATTGTTACAAAAAAGTACTTGTATGTTAAAATTGAAATGATAAATATATCTATCAAATTTGAGTCTTCTCCATCAAAACTTTGTCAGAAACATACTAATTTCTTCACTTGACACAATAGTTCGTCGGAAAATGAATTTCTAAGTTGTCTTGCTCTTAGCATTGCTCGCTCTCATTTTTCCATATGAACAAGACTATGCATAGGTAAATTCATGGGTTGATACTAAGTTTTTTCGATATCCTCAGCAAAATCTAACTAAGTATTGAAGTCTATTGAATTTTGATGTAAACATAACAAAAATAAAAGAATTTATGTCTTTCTCATACATAATAGCGATCGAACGATGATTCATTTCTATCGTAATTTCATTCAACTATTCAGATTTCAAGTCTTGAGATCTGTAATTATAACAGTTCACTAACATAAAACGTAAAAATTAAACCAAAAAAAATTCTTGAAAAATTCGAACTGGGTAAACGCTAAAGCTGTATAGTCAATGTTGACAGTAATCATTCAAGTTAAATTATCGTATTGAACCAAATGATTCATGACTGACAGTTTTTTACTCACAAAGTAATCAAGTGCATCATTAATCTTGAAAACAAAATCGATGACGTGCATCGAAGACAGTTTTTATCTTCAATAAATTCATTGGTATTTACGATATATTAATCAATTCAACTTTTACAATCAATATCGATATAAATATCATTATTAATCGAGATAAAAAAATTTTTACTCTTAGAACTTTGGTTAGAAATATGTTTTTGTTAGATTGTTGCCATTATCCAACCATAAAAGAAGACATCCTACTGGTACGACGAAGGAAAAATCTACATGATTATTTTTGTTGATATTTAAATCATATGATGATAGAAGCTATCTATGAAAACTAAGCTGCTACTGTTTGTTTAACATATTCATAAAAAGAATTTTATGCATATTAAAACTATTTACTCAGAATATATTTATGATTTTATATCTTAGGTAAGTTGAACACAGAATGATTATCATTTGATAGACTTTATGGAATATTCTCACGAGTTTACAATTATTTTTCCGGAAATAGTTCACACATATCAAACATGAACAACTAATTTAATGAATAAACACCATGCATCTTGAAGAAGAAACAAGCTGATCTGTCTACAGCCAAAGCGTAAATAGAATATTAGAGAACTGTCGTATTGATCTTTTACTGTTTAGGAATTTAAAATTTTTCTTACCTGCATACTGTAATTAAATATGACTAATTTTAATTCAAGTCTCTAGATTGTAATAGAAAACAGTAATGGGTAAGATTGAATATCCTTCAACGAATAAATTTTTTCGCATTTACTAAAAATAATTTAACTTCAAATATCCAACTGATTTTATTCGAGTTTTCCATGCCATTTTAAAAATGCTTTTTGGATATGGAGCGTACAGAATTTTTATTAGATAAGTTTATGCATAAGTCAATTATCCAATGCAACCTAATGACATACGGTGGGAATATAAAATATAGCGATGTTTACTGCTATAACACGATGTATCTATCAATGCATTGAATCAAAGAAGTATGTTAGAAGAGGACTGGCTACTATTAACAATCGAGAATAAAAAATTCTCACTGATCAGATTGCATACATTCTTATGGTTTTCTGATGGCATGAAGAAATTATATTTAGAAATTCATATGAAATAATACATTCTCTTAGTTAGACTGTTGTTTCTCTATCAATGGGTCATCGACGCTCAACAGCTAGTGTTGAACATGGCGAACTTCAGTTAATTATGACGTCAATAAGCAAATCTGATGCTCGATACGTAATAGACTGTGAAAGTAGAATTCAAATAATCCTGTTCAAAGTTTCTCTTTATCTCACTAATCAAACGATCTTTATGACAAGTAGCTATAGATGAAAAAAATAGAGAAATTAACAAATTAGATTTACGTTTTTGAAATTACAGTCATCTTGTTTTGATTTTGACAACAATGATCATCTCGATGGATTAGTTGACATGAGTTTTTACTTATTACCAATGAAAGTCAATTTTTTATTTCGTATCTTACTTAATGCATGGGCAATGAAACTTGTTTTTATTCTCTTTAAAGGAAATAAACTGTAGTTCTTTGATAAATATTTATTAGAAACTGATTGATGCATCAAAAAATTATTTTGTCTTTTTAATTCACAATGATATTTTTTTTACAAAAAAGACAAGGTCCACTAGCTGTTGTTGTGTTCATTCGTTCATCAACAACAATATCTAAAACATCACAACCACCTCTTTGCGGAACTTTTTTTCTCAGCCAACTTTTCCAACATTTTTCATGGTATTGCTTAAAACAATTTGGTGTTTCACAATAAATAACTGTTTCGTTCACATTAAGAGTTGATTCATAACATATTCCGCATTCTTGTTGTTGATCATCTTTCAATTGAGATTTTGATTTAAAAAAAATATTACTTGGAAATGTTATATCCAACATATGTTCAAGATTTAGTATTATATTTGAATGTGCCTCATTCCAATGATGACGATTCTGTTCAAGAAGTTCATCAAATGACCGAACTATCATTTGCGGACCATGAAATGTAATGGAAGGAAATGCACATGGATTATATGGATCAATCTAGAATTAAAATTTTGATTGAGTTCTACTCAGAATTTTCTCTGTATGATTCAAAATTTTTGTGATGATAGGTTTTTCATAAGTCTACGATTCTTATTCTCCGATATATTGACGTTTTATTTTTGATTTTCCACCGATGATGAACTATCTCACGAAAAATTCAAAGTAGAAACATTAGCTCTTGCATCTAATTCCTACGTATGTGCAATAGCTTTTATGGCGATTTTAGATATCATGATGAAAATCTCTGCTTCTATGTGACGATAATGAGTTTCTTTCTTTTAAGTCAAGTATCACTGCATGCGGTGCGATAAAATGAAAGCGTTTCTGTCAAATTTAATAGCTCGATAAAGAATGATTCTTTTCCCATATAACATCTAAATTAGTTTAAGAATTATGAAGTCTATGTGGGAACAAGTTTTTATCTGGAACATTTTTCATTCGAGTTTTCGGTAAGTTCCTTGTTACAAGTCATAAACGCAGTAAAAAGTACGTAGCCTTGAAATTGTATTTTTGATCCTTATTGTAGGAAGAGTTAGAGATAAATGTCTAACCTGAATTTTTACATGTATATTATCATTAATTTTTAAACGTCTTATTGTTGAAGCACATGAAATAGGTTTTTCATCCAAGACGATTGCATCTCGTTCTAGTTCAGTTAGTTGAGCCCAGAATGATTGTAAACTATCAACAACTGAACGAAAATTATTGATAATTTCAAGAAGACGACTTGTTTTTGGACACCATGTTTCAATAGAAAATTCAACTGGTAGATGTGTACGACAACGTGGTCGTTCATTTGGCCATCGGTGTGGTATATCAATATATAAATCATGTGAACGATCTCCTAAATCAATATATGTATAATGAAGTGTAAGCATTGAATCGTTCAATAATGAAGTAAGTCGTATTGATGACCAACCAATTTCTTCAATATGAGAAAGGAGAAGAAGAAACGATTGAGCATCATGTACAAATTGAGTAAAATTTGATGCTGACGGCCAATTATCAACGATGTTGGTGTTCGATGAAGGATTCGAAGAAAAACTAGATAAAAGTGAATTCATATCTAAATTACAAGGAAATAGAAATTTATCATTATATAATTAATCATAGAAATTTCAAATAAGAATTTCTCTCGTTCTCTCCCTTTTGTTTCTTTCCTTCATGCAATGTTCTTTATTCAATGTTTGTACTGATTGAATAATAATGAAAAGAAAACACGGCCAATTTTTTACTACATAATCTTCTGATTATTTAGATTTCGAGTTTTTGAGTACTTCAAATAAAACTTGATAGACAATCCTTCGATGTATTTTAATGCTGACAAATCTTTCTTTCCAGACACTGATCATTTGATGAATTATATTTTTCAATTCGACCTTGATTTAATGTCATGTAGAGAAATATCTAAATTAATCTAATGTGCATGATGAGTTGTTGATGTGTGCGCATGCCTGAATAATCTTTTAAAATTGCATGAAGTCTGCAAGACTAATTTTTCGAATATGAATTTTGATTCTATATAACATACACACATGTCCAGCAATAGAAAAATAAATTTCAAAAAGAATTAATCATTCATTCATTCGATTTCTAGTAATATAATAAATATTAGACAAGATTTGTTCATTTCTGTGATGTATTCTTTTTTTTTTGAAAACAACAAACAAAAACGTTAAACATTGAAAAAATCTACTTTTTTTCATAAATTCCCGGTATATCAACAAGGAATTTCTTTGCTTTAAATTTTCTTCGAAAGACTTTAGTATGTATCGGTGGTTTTTTCCAATATTCTAGATCTTTCACTCGATCTTGTAAACGTAGAAATGGATCCTGTTCATATTGTGCATGTGTAAATACATTATGTACTTTGCCATGTCGAAGCATATTTTGTTGAAGAAATGATGGTGGTGACAATGGTTGAATATTTTCACCTGGCATATATGGATTCTCTTTTTGTTTAACTTCATCACCACGTACAGTTGAATGTACATAGCCATCTGTACGACGATAAGTAACATCAGAATCACTAAGAGTTTCTTCACCAAATGATGTTTGAGTACGATGAGGTTGAAGACGACGATATTGATAGGTATTTTTACCCAAAGGAAAATAACCTTCTGTATTATCACGTTCCCATTCTGCTACAAATTCACCTAGATTAGGTATCGAATCTGATTTATGTTTGACATTGGATTGTAATTGCTGGTTGTTTTTATCAATTGATTGGTTTGTTTCATCAGATTGTAGTTCGATTTCTGGATATTTTTGCTCAGCACCTAAAATTCAAATATGAATAGAGAAGTATTTGTCTTTTCTCTGTTGATCAAATAAAAACACAAGAAAAAATAATAGTAGTAATGTATTTGAATGTGTGCGCGTTTTTTTTGTATACCTGTTTTAAACATAATTGGATGACCATGTTGTTGCAAATATTCCAGTGTTAATCGAAATAATTGCCGATGTGGTATAAAATCTTTTTGTTTCGATTTTAATTTAAAATATTCATCAATAAATACTTGTGATCGAGATTTTCTATCATTATTTTTTAATTTAATTATTTCTCCATCTTCAACATCTTCATAATAATCTTTTCTTATTATATCTTCATCGAATAATAATTTTGGTGGTTCGTGTAGTTTAGGTATATCGCCTTCAGTTAATGATAGAAAACGTGGTTCGCGTACTGGTGGAAAACGTTTGTATATTGAGTACCAAATAGGTATTTCGGATCCTTTTAAATGTCCACCTTCAACCATACCCGATAGACGAGAAAATATTGAGCCGACCTTCCAGAGACGACTCATGTTTAAAAATAATCTAAAACGTTCGAGTTTAAAAGAAAACCTTTCAAGTGTATTAAAAACGATGAACATAATGTCAATAACAACGACAATCATGTTTATTGCACTCGTATTTCTTTTTTTAACAAGCATGTTTCTTTACTCAACGAAAATTTTTTTCTATTCATTTCTACCTTGCTGTTTTCGATTATTAAATCGCCTATGAATTTCGCCTTTTCATCTATTATTATAGTCAAGCCCAGAGAAAGTATGCTGTTGTTTGGTTAAATGTAGATGTATTAAACGGATGCAAATGAAAACATACGAGTAAAATTTTAACAACCATTATCTAAAAACGAATGGCCGCTGCTGCTACTGAAATTTTCATTAGTTCATCGTCTATGTAAGTTATGCAAATCAATTTTTCAATAATTTCAGACAAGAGCAATATTTTTATGCTAATATTTAATCAATACAAATGATTAAAATTCATGGCAGAACTGTTCCCGTTTCAATAAAATAAATAAATGTGGAAACTTCGGATTTCATCCGAGAGTTATGTGTACTGCAAAATGTGCATGCGACATATGAGTTATTCCAGAATGTCTGAACACGAAAATTATCATGAGAAACTAGGCAATTTGATTTCTGGATGCAGTTTTTGTGCATTTTGAGACGTTTTTCAGGCGATGTTTCGTTAGAAAGCTATGACTTAGTTCAAAACTAATATCAGATTTAGAATCAGCGTTAAAAACTGAGTCGATTTATATATGTTGTTGATAATTCTGAGAAAAAAACGTTTTTTTTTGAAAAATCCCTGTACCCCTCCTCAGGGATGGCCTGATCAAAAATGACAATTTTTTCGATAACTCAGCCATTTCTTGACGGATCCTTCTCATCTTCGAACTCGACCTAGATATTGATGAGACAATTCTGTGCGCAAAATTTCAGCTCAATCGAATGTAATTGTGAAGAGTTATCGAATAAACGGACGACCGGACGGACGGACGGACACTGACCGATTCTATAGTGTACTCTTTTCTTTTTGAGTACACAAAAATAGAGCTCGATTTCAGAGGAATTTCTATCTTCAGAACTTTTTTAGCATAATCTTATATCTCGAAAAATCTTCAGACATTCTAAGTGATTTTCTGACTAACTCAGATAGAGTGACTTCGAATTCCTTGACAGAAGAATCTTATTTTCACGTTAAAAGAATTCTATTTCTTTTTATATAGTACAATGTCACTGACATTTGTCTACAATACTCATGAAACACAGATTTCTACCTTGAAGAAAAAATAGTAATCCCATCTATGGAACGTAGTACTTCCAAACGAAAGGAAAAAAAGATAATTATAGTTGATACAAAGTAAATAAAAGAAACAGAAATAGTTCGATCAATTGATTGAGATTTACTGTTAGACATTCACAAATCAAAAGAAAAAAAACATTCAATAGCATAAATAGAAACTACGTCTTTTAAAATATTGGCTATTTTATTAAGTACTAGCAATTTCTTCTTCGAGATAACGTTCGACTTCTTGTAATAAAGATTTTACTATGGGTTGTAGATATTTTTCGACTACCAAATAATCTGCTTCAGCTAAAATTGGTTCTCGTTCAAGTTCATCGCGCATATGTTCGCGTAAGAGAATACGTAGAGCGCTTTCGGAACCATGAAAATTATTTGCACATTTGTTTTGAAATATATCCCAACGATTTTTTTCTTGTCGTTGTATTTCTTGTTCCATATCATCAAACATTTTCGATTTGAAAATTTGTTCAGTTTTCCACAATTCATTTAACATTGTTAACGAACGATTTAAAAATTCTATATGCTTATTTTGATCATTATGAGAAGAATCAATAACTAAATAACGATGACCGCATGCTTCGAGTAATGCTTGTTGCTTACATTCTTTATTTATCCAATCATGTACAGGTATACCTTTCGTTTCAAGACGATCAATAAATGAAAAAACAACAATGGATTGACGGAGGGCTTCGGCACCTAAAATAAAATAGAAAACGATATTACTCGAGTTTGAGCATTAGATATAGTCAGCTACAAAAATCTACGAAAAAAAAAAGAGAATCAGGTCTTGATGCGTGTATGTCCAACAAATTTCTAGAAACCAATGCATTTTTTTAAATATAACTGTTGATCGTATTATTGAGTAAACTAGAAATGACGTAGAGTTTTTCTTTTCAAAATATTTCAAACTTTCTGAAATATATTCTGGTGAGAAAACAACATTTTATCACGTTCAGCTCTGTTTCTAACAAAATAATCCTATAAAAATACGTTCTCTCACAAAACATATTATAGAAAAATCGCCTTAGTTTCAGTTTCTTTTATTACTTTAAAACTTTCTACCTAGTTTCCAGTCCCTACCAACCTCGAAAACAATCGGAAGCCCTTATTAAGAGTATGGTACATTGTTTTCTTTGGCATTCTCTGTACATATTCGAACTCGAGTGGATTAATGTTTGTTTCGTCGACTAAAATAACAGACACTGCCTTCACATAATCATTATTCAAAGTCATTGATGATTATTAGATAAATAAGAATACTAATAATGCTTCTGAATACTTACAGCAGTGCCTGATCCATCAACAATGAAATCGATAGAAAGATTCTTACTATTCATCGTAAAAGAAATGAATTGCTTTCATTTATTGATCGATACTCATTTCTATACTAAAACTCTTCCGTTCACCATCGAATTGTCATTATATCTACGTGGCATATAGTGTGATTCACTTCATAATATTCAAAAAAGGTTTTTGGTCGTAATACAAAGTATTCCGAAGCCTCACTTGATAGACTCCTGCTACAATTAGAATTAACAAATCTTCCAAAACTGATAGAACCAACTTCAAATTTGATTTTTAATCGCAAATTAACGCAAATTTATTATTCAAATGTAATGATTAACGATCAGAAAATTTAGTGAACATAAGTTTCCATGAATCTGAAGGTTCACCGAACGGAACAAAATATCTAGTATCGTATAAAAACCTGCCTCAGTATGAAATATATTTTGAATTTCAGATAATGTAATTATTCACGTGATAATGTTCATGTGCTAAACTCGATTAGATAGAGTCACGACTGATTAAAATCAAGATTTAAATAAAAGGTTAAGTCGAATTGAACAAAAATATCTATAATAGTAAAATGTATTTATTACACATAACACGTTTCAGGATTATGATTGATAGACAAAGGTTTATTTTTGTCAGACTAAAACTTGATGACATATCAGTGTTGTTACATTTATGTCATTGTAGTTGTGTCACTCCAGCTAAATCTTTATCCAGCATTCATATTTTATTACTGAATATATCTAAAATTTCATTGTAGTAACTAACTAGAAATTGTTGAAAATCCGTATTTCGTCCAGGATAGTTGCTTGTCGTACAAGTAAACCCGTGATACTCAAGAGTAGTATTTTTTTTTGAAGTATTAATTATAGACATAAATTTGAAATGGTGATTTTTTTATGGTGAAAAGAAATGAGAGTATTCAAGCTTTTCGTTGTCTATGAAGGGATTTTTGAATCAATCTAATGTAAAATTCAAAATAAAAACAGTATTTTCGATTTATTTTTCTTACTCCTAAAGATGTTTCTAAAGTGTTACAGTATCACTTGATAGATTATGTAATCGAGTACTATTTTTAGAAGAGAAGACATCCAGAGTCAGTTGAGCTCGTCTCACATATCTTTTATCTTCAATTATGAATAGAAGAAAAACTAAAAAATGAATATTAGTTAATAATCCTAAGAGTATCAGAAGCAATTTGGTTACCACTTAATCATATATTTTTAAGAATATTTCTATTGGCAAACATCTATTCATAATTTTCCATCTACCTTATTCTTAGACAAATCGATACATATAATGAGAATTGATTTCAATTTCTTAAATCTATTTTGAAAATTCTTGTCAAAAATCATTAAAAGTGCTAACAATCTGAATAGAATATTTTTCTACGCAAAAAAGAAATAAAAATAAAAATAAAAAATTCTCTTACCGAAAACAGTCGTTACAATTTGTTTCATATCGAACCGCTCATTTTTTGCATCATCACAGCTAAGTATAAGAAAAATTGCATGTGGGCCAGGACTGACAAGTGCAACACATTTAGCTAACCGTCTCATATCTTTTTCATTTGATGTTGCATCTTTTAATATAAATAAAGGCTAGAATAGAAATATTCCTATGAATTATTTTGTTTTTCAATTGCAAAGATAACATACAGGAGCATCGACAACGAGTAGATGTTTACCAACAAGAATTTTTTTATTAGTAAAGTGTCTTGATTGCATTGTTGGCGTCGCAGATTCAACTGAACTTGACGAACCAACTGGAAATACATTGTAGCCAGCAAGAATGTTTGCTATAGACGATTTACCAGTTTTCGGTGGACCGATGAGAAGTAAACGGATTTCATCCATAGAAGGTTGCGTAGAGTTTTCAAACGCCATTTAAGATAATACTCAAAGCCAAAGAACTGAGACTGCTGAATGAGTACAAAAGAAAGTAGCGTGAGGTACACAAACGGACAGACTCGTCTTGATAGTTTCAATTGGATCAATTTTTATTCAACAGAAACTGACATAAGAATTTTTATCACACAAACTAACAAATATGATTAAATAAACCGAAAACTTGATAAGTATTCATTATTTAATAAATACTTATTTTGTCTAGTTGCATTGCAATTTAACGCCATCTGTCGAATCAACCTTTTCACCTAAAACACATATCGTAGTGATCTGTAGGCTAATTGCTACATAAAAACACGTTCATTAATAATTCAAAATACTAGGATTCATTTCCTTGGCAAATATTGATTAAAAATTGATTCAAAGTTTGATGCGATAGTTTTTTTGTTCAAAGGAAAGCAATGCTTCATACAGAGCAAATCGGAAAATAATATAGTAAAGCTGACTTTTATCAAAAGTGTCATTTTGCTTGATTAGATACTCAATTGTTAAGAAATCGTTTGCATAAACTCTTATTTTCCTGATAATTATTGCATAAACATGCAGCAATGTTCTATTTAAAGTACTTTTTCATATCACATTTCATATATTTTAATTTAGTTAATGCCAGGAATAAAGATCATTTTTTTCCAAGAGCATCAATTACTTTTTAAATATTTCTTCTCTTGGTTCATTATTGATATTTGATTACAAACATATCATAGTCTTGTTTTTCTCATTCTCTCTCTCTCTCTCTCTCTTTTTTTCTCTCACTTTTTCTCTTTTGAACAAGTGTTAGAAATATTTCTCTAGATAGAGTAAGATGCAGCTACTACTTGACCAAAGTGCATGACGACGAACATTTTAACGAAAAAAAAGGCGAAGTAAGAACGAAGCATTTTTATAACGGTTTAATCATTTAAACAAACAAACATCAATTAGGGTAAAAGTATGTGTGTAGACAAGAACGATTTTCATATCATTTTATTATAGTTGAATTCACAAAAAATACTTTCCATTGCGAATTGTAAATGCAACAGATAATCTCTGCAAGTGATAGTCCCTTTTTCCAATGGACTAATCAAGTTCCTATATCTTTTACCGACTGGAAATGTATTCTATCGACAATAACAACCAAAGAAACTTCAAAGTGTTTAATACACGCTCGTAAATAATAATTACTCCCTTGTTTTCTATCAATAGACTATCATCATCTGATCAACTTTGTCGATCAACAACACAAATCACTAAATCCGATCGACAATCATTACCACGAAACCAAGTTTTTGGTGATAAAACAGTGGAATCATTCATTGCTTCATCATCAAATCTAGCTCAATCATCAATTAGTATTTCACGACAAGGTATACAATCAAGAAGAAAAAAAAGTAAAGATAAGATATCATATCATATATTTATTCATATAGATGTGCCAAAAATACTTTCACCACCAACAAAACGTTATGTTTCTTCATTTAAAACAATCGTCAGTTCAACAAATAGCAAACCAACTCAACGATTAAATAGCGTGAACAATAATGTTATGATACTTAAAGTACCTAAAGAACGTATGAAAAAGCAAATGCTTTGATGCTTATTAAGTAATTCTTATTGAATTAAATAGATACACATAACAGTGCAAATACCGGTTCACCCTTTTCAAGTAAACATTCAACATTATCAATGGCAACAACAACAGCAACAATAATGTCTACCAAATCACAACAGCAAACTCTTTCGCCATCAAGATTAAGTCCAATATTAAAAGTTGAAGGACAAAGTAAGTTTCGATTGAACGAACATTGAAACAATCCATGTCTATTTTTCACCTTGATTTTTACTCAGTGTTTTCTTTTTGTTTTTTGGCGCTCTCATCTTTATTGCATTTTGCTTAAATCTCTAGTGTATGAGTCTAGAGCGAAGGAGGAACAGAACAAATAATGTGTGGAGTGGTGATGACGAAGAAAAGAGAATGATTTGACGAACGAACAGAATACCTACAAGTAAGAAAAGAATTGACAACATCAAATGTTAAAAAATAAAACATGCGCAAGGCAGCGCAAGAAGCCAGGCAAAAAGTAACAAAAATTTTCTCTTTTCTTTCTTATTTCAGTATTGTTTGTGAATTTTACGCATGTCCATTGTTTATTACTATAGAACGCCGAATTGTACATCATGAATCTTCAGTAGCTACTCCATCATCAATTGACTCACTTGTTGGTTCTAATCCAACAAATCAAATGGCGACGAGTGCTAGCGGTCATCCTCAAACAAATTCAACTGTATTCACTTATCGAAGTGCAGCAGCAGGTGGAAATACCATTCGACAACGGGCAATAGCTGAAACAACAACAAATAGTATGTTAATAACAACTGAAAGACTTAAGTTAAATATGTCTTCAGCAGTGCGTTCAACACGACAATTATTACCCGCGCCCACAACCATTGCATCTACTTATGTATCATCTCAACAAACACAAAGAAATCATAATCAAAACTCAAAATCACGTACACAACAAGATAAGTCAATACATTCTAGAGGTACTGTTGATAGTAAGATTTTGTAAATTATTTTATTAGTTGAAATAATTTAGATAATTTTGATTATCCTGATCCATTTACTAATTGTCCTCAAGAAATATTAAGTAAATTAGCACAACTTACTAAACTTCAAATGGAAACAATTGAATGGGAGAGGAAAAAACGATTTACCAAGAAAAAACCAATAACAAATGGAGCTTTTCAAGGGAAAGATAGTCCATAATGGTCGCTAGTAGAATCCCTTTTCTTAAATTTATTTTCTTTTTCTTTCATTTGTCTCAAGAAAAATGTTATGTACGTATGTGTCACTTCAATTAGAGACTTCTTTTCTTGTTTTCTTGCCTATTCAACAAAAAGTACCATTATTATGTGTTAAAAAAATACATCAGTGAATGCCACAGAGAAACCTTTGTTAGGATTTTTCAATATTTTTTTTAATGAAAAAATAATCATTCCGTGTTTATTATGCCGAGTTATTTCTTATATAGTTAAAAAGGCGCATACCCTAGATAAATTGAAAGAGTAGTATGGTTCCCTCGATTACTAATATAGAACCTCGAAATAGGATATTCACGTGTATCATACAGACACTATATTTATCATAGTCATCAGTTGATTTCAGTCCAAAGAACTATGCAATTTAATAAATATGATATAGAATGAGTCATATGGTAACTATGATTGAAGCGATGATAAAAAAAAACAAGAGTTATCTATTCACTATAATTTGAAATAAATTCACTATTATATGTTGAATTAATTAGAAGCATTGCTTTCAGCTGATCTGGTGTATTTCAAGTTTTATTCAACAATCTGTAAATAAGAAAATATTTGATCGATAGAGTAAAGTTTGATTAGCGGGTTTGAATGCATTATTATTATAAAGAAAAAAGCAAACAATACTGTGAAAATAATGTGCAAACAAATTTTTCTCGTACGCGACTATTGCAAATGTAAAGTTATTATAAATAATTAGCTATCTCCTTATTGACACGATTATTATAATGCAATAGTAAATTATCACTTTAAAATATTTGAGATTCACACTTGAGATCGTCTTCAAATGAATGCAAACGTATATATGCTCGTTCATCTATCACATCTACTAATTGTATCACGCAGTTTCATCTACATAGAGAAAGGATAAAAACATTTTTCTCTTCAACTTAATTATCATTACTATTTCTGAAAAGAACCAATTACAATATGACATTAGACAGTAATCTATATGAGGATGATAGCCAATATGCAATAAAAAAAAGTTGTCACGGAATTTCAATATTAAATACATATTTACCTCACGTCTAACTTGTACTCTATGCAAACACATTTGTTTTATTCAGCAATCAAACATTTATCAATAGAATAAAAAAAAAAAGGATCATGTTACAAATAAAACCGTCCGTGTAAAAATAGTTTTGTGCTATTACATGAACTATACAAATTAATATTTATGATTATACGTTACATACTTGTGGCGTAATTATTACATTTTTACCTACTAATTTATTGCATGCATATTCATATATACATGTAATTACATCTGTACGTCTTAATTGCAGCATATGGAAACCATTGGTTGAATAAAACCGCAATACACCACATTTGGATGTGGTTTTTGCTCCCTGTAGTGTATCGAATGATAATCAAGGTATCGAATATTATGGGTAGTCTTGATTTTTTTATACTACATTTCGCTGTGGATTTTTTTGCTCTGTGAGTAGTTTAGGATCAAAGTAATAGTTTCTTAATGAAAATTTAATTGTTTTCAAGTGTTTAAAATATTATAAATCTTCCAAGTTTGATGTATATGTTACAGGGGAGATTGAAATCCAGGGCTATTTAAAATAGCCCTTAGGGGAAATTGAAATTTTATCTTTTTCCGGTTCAATTTATGAGAAAAGATGAAGATTTTTATTTCAAAAAGTTCTACATTCGCACCCACACTCATACTGGCACCCACCCCCGCACCCACACTCACACCCACATCTACAGGATACACTTATACCCACAAATAAAAAACGTGTCTTTTGTACGAATTCAGCTCTTTGAAAAACACTGATATAATCGAACTTTAAAAATATAATGCGGGTGTTGGTGTGGGTGCGAATGCGGAACTTTTTGAAATAAAAATCTTCATCTTTTCTCATAAATTGAACCGGAAAAAGATAAAATTTTAATTTCCCCTAGGGGAGATTAAAATTTCAATTTCCCCTAAGGGCTATTTTAAATAGCCCTGGATTTCAATCTCCCCTGTTACATATATATAAGTATTATATAGATAAATCTGAATTTAAAGTGAGAAATTAAAGCAACCTCTACATTACATTTGAAACCACCCACAATCTTCTGCAGTCAAAAAGATTATTTTACCCGAAAATTTCTTTAAAACAACAGAAATTTGTAAATCCTACGCTTGGTTTTTTGTGCACAAAAAGAATAAGTTGATGAAGTAGTTTCAAAAGATAGAACTATTATTATAATTTTGAATTGGCAAAAGATGATTTACTTATATCGATCAGTTAATACTTCATGTTTTTATTATTTGACTAGAAGAAACTGTATGACTCTTTCATTTAATAGTTTGCGTCTCACTAATGATAAGCTCTTCGTATTGACGAAAGGTTAAACTAAAATAAAAAATTAGTATAGTGAGAAAGGAAGTACTAGCTATTAGAAAAATAAAACTTATAATATAAGGAAATAGAATATTTTTATCATTCATTTCTGCATTCAAGACCCCGACAAATGTTTAGAAAATGAAAGTTTGAAAAACGTCTTTTGTATTTTTACTATCCTCAGATATTTGATGAAAATCTAGGGTTAATGTAGATATTGGTTTCTTGTAATCTTCGTTAAAAATGGAAAACATTATGAAGGCTTCTTGAAAATAACAAAGAAAAATTGTGTTTCAACAGAGACAGTACGAAGACAAGCTACTCGGTTCATCATTCGAAGGACATATTGATATTCTACATCAATAATATTGTTATTTAGCAAAGGATATTTCTTGAAAACAAAACCTAAAAGAGTTCTCGTATTGTATCAATAAAATTTTGTCTGTCTAGAAAATCTTCAAGCTGGACAGTTCAAACAGTATTGTTACTTTAAAATAGCAATTAAATAATCATAGTAGTCTGTTAAATCGATGAATTGACTCAGTAGAACGATATTTTCTATATTTTGACTGTAAACAATTTAATCAAACATTTATTGAAAATCATGGCTATCCCTACCGATAAATCTTCCTACTATCGTATAGATTGGCAGTTCAAATTTCGAAAATGTAGCTCGCATTAACGAAAATTATATCAAATTAATTTTATTCAAAAATATATATTATACTTTCAATTTACCACCAAATATAGCAATATTTTTCTCGTACTAATTTTTTTCATTATAGCTCTGTGTACATGTACAAGCGGAAGATCAATATTTTAGCTATTTATTGACTATTTGTTTAGGGCTTATATTCAATTGATCAGTATTTTATTACCAATGTTCAGTAAATTTTTATCAGATGTTCAGTAGTTTTTAAAGAAATATTCAGTATTTAATTAATTTTTGTTCAGTATTTAATTAATTTCTGCTCCGTTTTTAATCACGTATTTCAGTAAAAAAGTGTAATTATACTTAACAGAAGCTTATTGAATAGATAACACGTTTTTTTAATTTTACTGAGGGTGTGGGTGTGGAATAGAGGCAATCGGCTCCGGTAGGAGCCGGACTCCATTGGATCCGGGTCTGCAAATTTTACTGATCGAAGGTAGATTGACAAAAAGATTTGATCCATATTATAATATTTTATGAGTTTTTTAATTTTGGTTCGTTTTAAGCAAAAAATCTTCAGCTTATTTAAAAAAAAAATTGAAGATCCTGTTGCTCGATTAGAAAAACTCATTCAAAGTTTGAACAGTGCCTTTAAATTTTGGACCACGAAAAAATTCTTCAGTAGGATTCGATTTCAAAAATTCTGATCGATCTGGTTTGGGTGGAATCCAACAAATTTTAATCGCCTGGGTCCGGACTCAGCAATTCTTGAACTTGATGGGCTCTTGCGTTTCGTGTGAGTGTCATAAAACAAAGCCTTCACCCAAACCCACACCTTCTACGGTTACACTTGTATCCATCTCGTCGTCAAAAGCATACGTTGGCACATCAGCAATATCGATCACCGTTGCCGTTTTAAATTCAAATTAGTAACAATAGTTTTATTACACCAAAATTCAACTTATTAAAGAAAACGAGCTATTTGTATAGGGATAGACAAAAGAGAAAAAAAGGAAACAGCACCAAGCATCGTCTTCTCCATTGTGTAATTAAGCACAAGGAAAGAATGTAATATATTCATCTCCGTATATTGCCAGGCCTGTGACAGCTCTTCAACGAAGAACGATAACTGGTATCAGTAACCAGCTCATTTGAAAAGAGCTGAATATTTAAATCAGCTTTTTGTAACAAACTGGGTATGCTAATGGGCTCTTTTTCACAACTAGAATAAAAATTGTGTAAAGTCGCTGAATGTCAACAATGAGCCTAATTGTAAAAACACTTAATTGAGACTAGTTCTTTAAAAAAGAACCAATTCTTAGAACTGTGAGTTGCCACAAGTCTATATATAACTTAAAATATTGAACAACTATAAAAACAGGTGTGGACAGATTGGGGGGGGCGAGGTTTAACACCCCCTCCCCCAATAATTAGAAATTTTTAGATTTAAAAATTTTTTTAAACGTCATCCTGCCAGAATATTTAACATATGATGAAATAAAAAAATGGAACGGTCATGAAATAATAGACAAAATTTATCAATTAAAAAGAAATTTTTACATCGCCCAAACTTTGAGTAGCCGGACCACCCCTGTAATATAAAACATAAAGTGCAGGTCAAGAAAACATGATATCAATAAGTAGGGCAGCATATGAATACGATTATCGAGGGCAACTATGTAATATAATATCGTTTGACTGATGATATCATCATCAGTCAATATAGACAAATGTTCTTCTATTTACATCAAAATATACATCGAAAAAATAAAAGGGATTACTGGCAAAAACACTATTTTTTACTGAGGAAATGTATTTTTGAAACAGCAAACTGAATTTATTACTGAAACTTTAATTTTAATACTGAGTAAACAATTACTTAACTGAACAAATGTAATAGTTACTGAACATTAAATTTTCCACTGATAGTTTGATTTCTTTACTGAAAATTTGTATATAATACTGAACAAATTTTACTGAACATTTGCAATAAAATACTGAACGTTTAATTTGTCGCCTTTGTTTAGTTTCTTATTAGTTGATGCATAACAAATTAAAACTTTTAGCTCAACTGAAAAGTGCTTCAGGTTCATTATAGACATTACATTTAATATGAATTGAAAATTATATTGTAGATTAGATTTTACATTGAAATCTTCTAATTGAATTGATTTGAAATGAATGAAAAAATTCTAATTCGAAGCAAAAATCAACAATAAAATAACCGAACGAAAAATCATCAAACTTTTATTTGTAGTAGACGAAAAACTTTTGTGCTTAATTTGAATATTCATAAATACTATAAGAATGATATTGGGTTGCCTTCTCTTCACTTTCTTTTTGTACTCAAACATAGAGAATAGTCGATGAAGAATCACATTGAGGCTCTCTTCGAAATCATTTTTTCTTGCTGTTTGTCTTATTCAAACGTTTTTGTTTCATCAAAAGATTGCACTAGATATTCATTATAACGAGATACGTTATTCGATTAAAAATTGTTCCCTTCGATGTACGCATCAACGATGAAAAATTAACATGGGAACGGTGATGGATCATGAAAAATATATTATGTTTTCAATCTTTTAGTTTCGTTGCAAATAACTGATGTGTAAATAATAAACGATCAATAATAGTAGCTATATTCATTTGTTATGCACTCTCGGTTGTCTGCGCTTAGTCAAAATAAAAATCGATCATGCAGGCGTTGAATGAAGATTACTCCTATAGAAATCGGTATCGGCAACAGAATTGCCTGCTGAGACAACCAGTGCACAGCTTTTATTCAACCGAGATTGCGCCACTTTCATAAAAACAAGCATCAAAAGAGTCTATTGCAATCTGATTGCATAAAGAAAAAGTTACTTTTGGAAAATGAATGCCATACGATTCCTATCTTGAGGGTGTAGGTGTGTGTATGTGTGTATTTCACTGAATTAAATCATGTTTAGTTATTGTTTGTTGAGAGAACTAATGCGATCGATAAACTAGAATCATATCAGTACATAATCAACAAACGAAACCTATTAATTATTAATTAAAAAAAAAATTTTTTTATATCTTATTCTTCGCACGACAGTTCAATTGCACCTTATGAGATAAATTCTAGTACATTAGATCCATCAAACAAAATAGACTATCGTGCAGAGATTTTCTAGCATAATCATTTTATTAAGATAATTGCTTTTTTTTTATCAAGATTAAAATAGTGAAAATAAATTGAAAGTGCTATTAGTCCAATACTTTCCAACTCATTTACGACTCGCTTTTCTCTTACACTAACCATGTAAATTCTTTTGCCTGATGTGCACTAATTATCTATCATATGATGTGCAAGTAATTCATTTTTAGCAAGAATAATTTGTAAAAAAAACAGCAAGATCTATCACACAATGACATGTTATTTCTAAGTATAGACTTATTTATCATGCACAACATTCTAAATAAGTAACGATCATTAACATTGAAAATCGGAAGGAATTTCACATCAATAATGTAACGGATACACCATCGCATAGAATTCATTCATATGAAAAGATAAAAATATTGGAAAAAAAACTAGAGTTTGAAGCTCTTTAAATAAGTTAAACTATCTTATATTATTAATAAAAATATTTCTTCTTTAAATGTTTAGATAATAAATTCGAAATACAGTTCTAAAATTTTGCTTACAGGTATTGTCTATGACACAGAAAAAAATCAATGTACAATAAGTCGAGAAAAAGAAAAGAAAACAAAACAAAAGAGAGAAAAGAGATTCACAACAAATAATTAAATAAATGTTTAAATGAAAATTATAATAAAATGCATTCAGCATTTTTGCATATGTATATGTGAATAAGAATAGATACAAGTTCATTTTTATACGTTTAGAAGTCTTTAAATAGTTGCACTTCATGTTTTGCTGCCTGTGGTGTTAGTTTTATATCGAATTCGTCGTATGCATCGAAATTTTCTGTGTCACCTGCTGATTTAACAGTTGGCTTTAAAGGTGGTTTCACTTTCAACTGATATGAATCGGTCCACGATACGCCAACAAACCATTGTTCACGTTTTATTTCGTCACCACCCTCTTTTGCTGAGCCTAGCCGCTGACCTTGATCTGTATTGAGTAATTTACGAAGTAATTGTTTGACAGCATAATCAAAATGGCGTGGAAATTCGACTTTACCAGAAATAATTTTTTGATAAGCGACAAATTGATCAGCATCATAAAATGGCGGATAGCCTACAAGTAAAAAGGAAAACTGTTTGATTGCTTTTTTTTCCAATTTTCTTATTAATTACCAGCTATCATTTCAAATATCAGAACGCCAAAAGCCCACCAATCAGATGCTTTGTGATGGCCACGATTTTGAATTACTTCTAAAATGCATAACGATAAATTTGTTAAATGGAAAAGAAAAATATTAGTTGCATTGAAACCTGGGGCAAGGTAATCAACAGTACCACACAAGGTAAATGTACGTTCTTTGGTTTCTTTAGCGAAACCAAAATCGACGAGACGTATGTGTCCTTCACTGTCCAATAAAATATTTTCCTACAATAAAAAAAGCGGAGTACAATATTGATAAAACAAATATGATAATTGACTTTTTCTTTTTTTTTTAACAGTAATTTATCTTACCGGTTTTAAATCTCGATAAAGTATATCTAAATGATGTAAATAATCAAGTCCAAGTAGAACTTCACTTGCATAGAATACAGCTAATTTAGAATCAAATTTTTCTCGTTTACGCATCATTTGAAAAAGTTCACCACCGGGTAAATATTCAAGCAAAAGAAAAACTAAACTACTTGTATGTGTCGTCCAATATAACCGTACGAGAAATGGATGATTAATTTTTGATAGTATATCTTTTTCATTTCGTACATGTTCAGTTTGTTTTGATTCAATAATACGTTTTATAGACATTGTTTTAAGTGCATAATACGTGTTACTATCACGATGATAAACAATTTGTACTCGACCAAATGTGCCTACAGAAAAAACAAAATTATTGAAAAAAATGGAACTTCCTGTTTTTTTTCTTCATTCTATAGAATTCTTACCAGTACCAATTGTGCGTATAGTATCGAAGGATTCTAATGTGAATTGACTATTATTTAAATTTATTAATGGTGAAGAGGATGCTTCATTTATATCATGTGGCTTTTCTTCAATTGATCTAATCGATTCTGTATCAATTATTGAAGCTGAAGTCGTTCCGGCATACGATGCTCTTGAACTAGGTCTTATTGCAGGTATATCATCGATTTGCATCGTATCAATTTGGTCTGTTACCAATTCAATAGTGTCCTTTTTTTTCTCAATAATAGTCGAGTTAACTTTAGTAGATGATGTTACTGGTCCAATAGGGCCTTTTCTTGATGTCATTCGAGAAGATTTTTGTCGTGTCGGTGCTGTTGGTGCAGTTTTTCTATTCAGTGTTAATTTTCTTGGGGAAAGTGTTGATGTTGGAGTTGATGTAGATGTTAGGCGTTGTTTTAATAAACGTTCAGGTGGTTTTGATGCACTAATGGAACGAACTGATGCCATATCGAATATATTACGAATAAAATGAGTAAGACTGAAATAAACAGAGAGAAAAAAAGGATTTATATTTCGGTGACGAAAGTAGTAACCTTACTTGCAATGTTACACTCAGAAGAACACTCAAGAAAAAATAAAAATAAAACAATAAAACAAATAGAGATGTCACAATGAAATAGTGTAAAAGATTCCGCCTATGGATTTAGAAGAAGTTACATAAATGATTTCTATCATGAATTAGAAAAAACTACAAAAAAGAAATGTTCTCAGTTAAACTTAATATTTTATGTAAAAGAACATGATATTATGAGACGTCTAATAGAATATTAAGAGTTTTGGTTTTTTTATAAGAGATTTTCTTTTTCATGACTAATAAAACAACTTACGTTGATCATTGGCATGATTATGACTGACAAGATACTTAAACATTGTACACAATGAATTTTCTATGTGATTTTTTTTTCTCTTAAGAAGCTGGCTACTGCCTTATATAAATCAACTCAGTATCTACTGAGCACTAGACATTCTATTTTTTTTTCTCTTTCTCTTTTTATTTGTCGACTATTTCTATGAATATGACGCTTATACACTTTAGTTGGACATATAAAACATTGACGACAAATGTTTTATTTGTGCGTTTGCATAATGAACTCGGACGTTAATGCCATTTTTACTAAGACTGTTGTTAAAAAAAAACTGGAAAGGAAAAGGTTCGTGTCGTTTAAAGAGTCGAACACAATAAAATAATATAAGAAGAGTAATTGAAACGAGAAAAGAAAGAAATTGGGCTACAGTTAGCCTATTTGTCAAGCAGCAGTTTAATGCAGTCGTTTGAAAGCTATTGTTGCTGTTATTGTTATTGTTGTGACTCGTATTAGTAGGAACTGATGACGTGAGTTGAGAGGACGAGATTCAGCAGAAAAATAGCGTACCCTCAAGAATACCGTTATTCTAAAAATAACACGTAAGAAGTTAAAGAATGAAGAAAATAGTATTGATCTAGCTTGCATCTATTCATCCGCACATTATTCGCCTGATAATTATGATATAGTGAATACTTTCATTTAATTAGATATATCATCATACGTTTAACTAATTTGATCAATCATAATTTACTAGTTTATGATTGATTCGAAAACATCAAATACCAAAAAACTTCACTCATCATCCGAAGAAGCTATTAGGAATTCATCTTATACTCGTTGTCTATCAACTTAGACATGCTAAACTATAACTTTACCTCTAGACCTTGTTCATCAATAAATAGATTGCCTTTTTTCTTGCTCGTTTTTTTTTTGAAATCGAGAAGATAAGAAATTTTAAGCAAGAAAAATGTAGAAGAAGAAGAAGAAGAAGAAGAAGAAGAAGAAGAAGAATACTACTTTCACTATTGACGCGAGCTATATAAGAACTCTATGGTTTCTCTATAAAAATAACATAGTTGCAGAGAAAAAAGAACCTAATGCATCAATACCTACACAGAATGTGACAAGTAATATAATCAAAGACTAAAACACTTCAAACATACAATAATCATCATCTGTCTTCATCGTATTTTTTTTTTGCTTTTATCAAGAATTTTGTTTATATAGAAGAAAAAAGGTAGAGAGAAGGATGTCCTTGTTGGCATTGACAGAGTCAAACAAAAATGAAAATGCTATCATCACGCGATGAGATTATTTCCTGAAAAAAAATAAACTATTTATGCAACGAGTTTGTTATTACGTTTAATGTTGTTGCTATCCACCGATGTTATGTTTTCGATTTCTAATGAAAAAAGAAGTTCATTGAAGATAATATCAATAGTTATTTATCATAGTGAATAATTTTTATTTTCTATGTATCAATTATGGACATATTTCTTAGTGAAAAAAGAATTAATCGAGCATATAGCAAGTGTCACATTCATTATGAATGATAATGAATCAAACAAACTATGAAATGGAAAAATCATGGTTTTTATCTAATACATGTAGTTTTTTTACCCTAGGTACTTTGTATTATGCTAAAGTACTGAAAGTTTGTACGTATGTACACACATGACAAGAGGCAATACTGTTTGGTAGTAAGGGTGGAATCTACTGGGACAAAAAGTATATAAAAACAAAGTTTTATTTTCTTTTATCATTAAAATAATACAAATGAAAATGGAACGAATCAGAATCGAGTTCGTATGAATTATTTCTAATAAAAATATAATCAGACCTATTCATAGTCGGTGTGAATCATATATTAAATTCAAAGACGAAAAAAAATATACTATAAAGCGTTGTATTTACATACACTGTTTTTCTAAATGTCCATGCAGTAAAAAAAATGATGATAGTGGTCCCATAAATAATTGATGAAATATCATTAGATCTAGAATCATTGTGAAACGTTGTAGATAATGATGTGATAGAAGATTTATTCGTAATTGATACCGAATCATTATCGAATTCAGTTGGCACTTTACATTGCGGAAATAATTGAGACGTCTTAATTTTTTTCTTTCGTAGGAAGTAATTAAGTTTCTCTTCTGCTGTGCGTGTCATTTTTGTCTGCATTGAGCAAATGTCAGACAATCATAAATAGAATCGAGGTACCAAAAATAAATAAGATTATGGATACAAGTTTAAGATAAAAGATATTGATAGAAAGTACGAAAACAAATATGTATGATAGATCTAGACATATGTGATGACGCTTGACAAGTTCCAACTATTCTATGTCAATAGAACTATCACAGTTGGCTAGTATTTACTGTAACAGTAATATATTGTTTTTCTCATTATCACCGACAAGAAAAATACTGCTACACTATATCATCGAAGTCAATCATTCTAAAAAACTTGCTCGCAATAGTAAATGTACTCCGTTGATACAGAAAAGAATAAGTATCAAGATAGAAGTAGCATGATCATAATAATTATTTTCTTTCGTAATTGAATCAAATTATCATTACTGACATTCATAAGATAAGTTGATGACACGTACGTGTTTTTGCCATATTATATATTAACAAGAATTTGAAATACAGATGGATAGAATTTGTTTGCAATTAATTCTATTCATTGCTATAAGCAAAAACATGCACTAGAGAACGATCTATTTATAGGTAAATTACATAACAATTAAGATTTAGAATATATTTCAGTTTGACATATGTCTTCTTTTGTGTTGGCCTTGGAAATCAACAGAATGAATTGTCGACATTGTTTCTTTTGAAATATAGAAACATGTGAATAAATTTTTTGAGATTAATAATTTTTTATTTATACTATTATAGAAGAAAATTACAAAATAAAATTTGTAAAATTCTTTGAATAGTATAAAAAAAATAGCCTAAGAATCAATTGCATTACAAACATTATTAGTTTTTCTCTTATCACAACTTGATGCGATGTTGTGATTTTCATTTCTAATCGTTTGATTGCAAACTCAGAAAAAACGAGATTCTTGATCTTAATTTTTCGTAAAAAAAATATTCTAATCTTGATTATGAATCTAATCGGAATATTTTGAGTAGACATACATATACATATAAATAATGTAGAAAATACAATTATTTTATTACCTCGCGATACAACCATCGATTTTCGTTTTGTTCATCAATAGAGATCAATCGTTTCTAAAAAGCATTGAAAGAACGTTTTTTCGACTGCCAAATTTTGTGCTTATGCTGACTTGGAGACCATTCGTTAGATAATATTCGAATTGTTTTTGTATTTTTCTTTTTCTTTTTGCATGGCTCTATATTTAAATAGTAACCATTAAAAAAAATAATTGATATATTTGTTTGATTAGTTTTTTTTTCAATTAAAAGTGATTCTTCAATAATATTTTCATGCTTTCAATTGGTTTCTACTAGAAGCTTCTACAATTATAAAAGGTACTATATTTTCGTAGGTTATGTACATATCATTCCTTTTCGATTGATGTTGTCTTTATACAAATAAAAATATAGTATGATTGATACAGTTTATTTAATTGTAAAAAAAATATAAAAAAACAAAAATTGATCATAGTCTACAAATACGTAATATATACTTGATAATGTTCCAGAAGAAAAAACGTTAATTACAGTCAATGAGTCTTTTATTAATTATATTTGTATTTAGTTAGAATACGGCTATACGAAAACAAATACCGTACAATTCGCGCCTGGTATTAGAATTTAATCGAAAAAAATTTTTTTTTTTATACATTTGTTAATCTCTGCTCGTACGTCGATTATTGTCTTTTCTTTTATTAATCAAAACGAATTATTCATTTCAAATTATGTCAATCCAACGGACCGCCAAGTCGGCTTTGCATGCACTCCAAGAACTTTATAATGCAATGGATATATCGTGTCAGCAAAAAAAATCTTTACCAGTCAATGACAGCGAAAATCTTGTGCATGCTCTTTGTAATCTTTCACAACTCATTAATCATATAAATCAGCAAGGCATGTGTGGGTATACACCTAGGATAAATACGAATTTGGCTTCCAAACAATATGATCGAAAAAGAATAAACCCATTCATTAATCCTCGTCTAACTAAATGTGATGGAAATAGTATGATGGATTCGGAAACAAGTGAATCATCATTACAATCTAGGCAAGCCTATGGTGAATGCGTATTGTATCATCCTATTCGTATTATAACAACTTGTGCTGATGGACCTACTGTGTTGCATGAAAGTGACTTTGTCAAACATGACAAGGGAAAATATCGAAAAAATCATGATCATAATAAAAAAAGTGAGTTGTATATTGAAAGATAACTTGTAGAAAACTAACGAAAGTAGATATTATGATTGAATTAATGATTCCGGAGGTATTAGTTTACAGAATATGATTATTTTTGTTTGTGCAACAGGATTTTCACATCGTAATCATGCGAAGAAAAATCAAAGAAAAAGTTTGAGAAACTATGGTCGCCAATCGACGAATATCAGCCGAGCTAGCCGATGTATTTATTTTTTATTTTGTCTATTCTTTTGTTTATCTATATCGTAGCAAGTCGTAGTGGATCTAGAGGATCGCGAAGATCGCATCGAAGTCAACGATCGATTCATGGACGACGAGGTAATCAATCAGTGAAGAAAAGCAAACTTTAGAAATGATATGATTTTGCCCTAGCAAGTCAATCACGTGATCATGGTTCACGTTCGAGTCGTCGATCATCTCGCCACTCGCGAAATACAACAAGTGAAAATCGACGGTCACATAGCCGTGAACGTAGCAAGTTATTACATCGAATTTTTGCTTATTATCTTATTATTGATTCTATAGGAAGTCGATCAAGTCAAAGAAAAACTCGACGATCTCATGCTAGCCCACGTAAAGACACTATTGCTAAAGGAATAAATGAAAGTTTGTTTATTTTGTTGATTAGATCGTAGTCACAGCCGCCGGCGCAGTTCATATAGTAAGAGTCAAAGTATGTTTTCAGTCAATGATTACCCAATAATCTAAAGAATCATTCTTTGAGGACGTCGATCTTCAAATCGACAAAATCAACAATATCGGTAAGAATCGAGATTTAAAGAAAAACAGTTTTGCTCATTATTAATACTTTTGATGTTGAACAATTTCTATCTGTAGTTGAAGCAAATGTATCACGCTTGTTTTATTTTAGTCGTCATGAAATACCTTCACGTCCAGTGTCAAATATTGGAAATCCAATAGTTCCATCCTATCCTTCGAATCAAATGCGTTCAACGCCAATTGACATTCAACCATCAAGACAACATCTTTATAGTCGTTCATTACCTTCATCATCTCCAATGGCAACTGCTAGTAATGGTCCTATATTACCATCTCAAATGTTGACATCAACGACGCCTTTACCTCCACCACCAGCTTTGTCTGCATTACATAATTCTCATGCTTCTTCACAAGTACCAAATCAACAATATCGCCAACTACCGCTTTCCTCTACTATTCAGAATACTAATACCACTATGTATAAGCCAATTACCAATCTATTGAATGACCAATTTTCATCAGTTCAACAAGTTCCTTCGTCATCAACAAGTACGGGAAATACAGCATCACTACAACAACAACAACAACCATTATCACTATCATCGGACAATTCTGTTTTGAATAATCGAATTCAAAATGACATTCTATCTTCTGGTATCTCAACGCTTCCAACAACAAATAATGTATTTACATCACGTTCAGATAATTGTCCCGAATGTCGAGCCATAACGTAAGTTGAATCAATGATAAAGATTATTTTGTTTTTACAATCATTTTTTGATCAATTCAAAGACGACTTCTTCAATGGGCACCATTAAAATGTTATGATGCAGCCGGAATACGCCGTGGCGTATTTTTGGCCGGCCCAAAAAGTGAACAACTACTGAAAGCACTCTATTCATCCATAAAAGATTCATCTTTTTCATTAGACGACATTGAAAATTGTTTTTGCAATGATGAATAAATCAAAGAAACATTCATATCTAGCATTTTATATAGATACAATGTATCCTCCATTGTCGTGATCCATTTAAAACTTAAAACTAAATATGACATTTTCTAAAGCGAGCTGACATAGGATCAAAGACGTTTAATAAATCTTATTTTTATATCCACCGGAAGGAATTACAGACCATTAACTAGAGGAGACGACTGAGCACGCATAATATAATCAATTGCTGTCTATTTTTATTTCTTGAGAAACGGAAAGTATTTTTTAAAAATTTTCTCACATCTGATTCTGTAAGAAGATCATAAACTATACATTGATACATTTATCAGTCTATCATTGATAGAAAAAATGCAATTTTTCAATAGTTTATCGTCCTTACTCACAATAAAGTTGATAGAATAAGATCTGATTTGGCGAAAAAGTTTTTCAGGCAATCATCTCTTGCACAGTTTTTATCATGAGTGTTATATGTCTAAGATTGCCTTGTATCAACAGATCTTCATCAATATTTACGTCTGTTTGCTTCGTATAAAACTGCATTTCAGAATTTTCAATATTAAAATTTAATGCTTTTATTAAATAAACATGATATTCAAAATAAGAAAACAATTAACCTATTGGATACAGTCTGTTTTTGTATCAATTCCAAGTTACATGCTAATTTTGAATTAGAGGCGATTTTTGATAGTTAAAATATTGAAATTTAGTCTTACAAAAAAAAAGAAAAAGATAGGTTGGCATTTGTTCACATTGCTCAACACAAGTCGATTGTAGGAATGGCATATTGGACGGTCACTGTGAAGTATACTCTGATTCCTGATCATATCATTTATGGTGAGCACGCACAGTCGAAGATACATACAAATTTATCACAAGAGAGTACGGTGGCAATTTGTTGAAAAATTGCATTTTTTTCCTAACAAACACGGAATGGTCGATAATGTGAAACATATCAATACAGCACTTTTGAATAGTTTTACAAACACGTAGATGAGAGATTTTATTTTAAACACTTTTGCCTGATATCAAGGACAAAAATAATTGATAATTGATCAGACTTTGCGTGCAGTGTATGTATCAGTAAATTAATTCGAGTCCTTCAAAGTCTTATGGGAAAAGATTATTATATGAAATACAATATAACTATTATTTGCAATCTCAAGGAGAGATTCGTCAAGGTTGTTATTATAGTTTGGAAAGAATGGGATCGAATAATATATCCAAGATATCTAATTCTGCAGTCCAGCAGTTCTTTTAAATTATACTACACTAATGATAATTTACTATCTACTATCTTGACCTACTCTAGGATATATGTTAAATTGATTGTTTTCTTCATTCTGAATAAATCTTCTGCTTTTGCGAGGATACTAAAAGAAAAATTGAGCACATGTTTATTGTATCATCATCATCGATTTCAAAAAAATAACAATCATGCTTTTATTCGATGTCTATTCAGATATTGAAAATAAAGTTGTTAACATTCAAAACCTTTCTATGAATTGAAATGAAGTATAAATTGAAGCTAGAATAAAGCCAATTGAATATGATAATTCGTCTGAAAAAATATCTACTGAAACAAAAATAACATCGTTTTTCTAATCTATACAGACCAATTTCAGGCTGCTGCTATAACTTGGATTAAGCACATCGTTTGACATTCTTAGATCACGTTTTCTTTTTGTTGTTTTGATACGTTATAAAAAAAAAGATCTTTTTACTCAAATTCCTTAAAGTCAGGTCTAAATGTGTGTAAAATGCATGATAACATTATATAAGATTAATCGTGTGTTTTTTGTATCTAGCAAAAAAAAATGTCAAACAATATCTTAGTGTCAAGGACAAATGTTTTTAATACGTCTGGGTAAACGAATGTTTGTTCATAGATTAGAGGCCTATATAAGCACCAAGAAAGCGTAAAGCGCCACACACTTTCGAATTGATAAGTTTCATTGTAACTATTACATTTGAATTCAGTATATACACTATACACAACCATGATTGCTGTAGGTTTATTATTATTCACACTTGTTAGTAGCGTTGGTAAGTTGAGAAAGAAGAAGAATTTTGACTGTAAATAATTTATTATTACTATTTAGCTGGCAACTGTTTGATTCGCGGAGGATGTGGGGCTGGTTCCTGTTGTTCCGCATATGGTTATTGTGGTTCAGGTTCCTATTATTGTGGTGGAGCTGTAGTAGTACATCCAACTTATGCTACCGCTGATTGTCGTATTCGAGGCTGTCCAGGTGGCGGTTGCTGCTCAAGTTACGGATAGTATGTATCGAATATCATTGAAACAAAAGAAAGAAAAATATTTCAAACACGAAATTTCTGATAAATTAGTTGCGGTGCATCCGCTGCGCACTGTGGTTATGCTATTGCACCTGTTCAAGTTGTTACTAACTGTCGAGCAACTGGTTGTCCAGCTGGTACATGTTGTTCACAATATGGATAGTATGAATTATTATTTTTCAAGAGAATAGATATTTTCATTTCTAAACTATTTCATTGTCTGTAGTTGTGGAGCTTCAGGTGCTCATTGCGGTACTGTAGCTTATGGTAATTGTGGTCATTCAGCATGTGGTGCTGGTCTCTGTTGTACACGATTTGGATAGTATGTTATTTGTTTGTTTATTGTTTCGTTTTGTACTATACAGTTCTGATGGATATTTAGTTGTGGTGCAGTTGCTACCTATTGTGCTAAGAAAAAATCATTGGAAGACACCAAACCAGCATCGATTGATGGTGAATTTCAAGGTCAAGCAACATATTACAATGAAACAAGAGCTGGTTCAGATTTTTCAACATGTGGTATTGAACGTAGCCGTTCATTGAGCGAAGAAGATCAAGTAGTTTATACCGCTGCTCTCAATCAAGTTCAATTCGATCCCTACACTGTTGATGGTATCCCAAGCAACAATCCAATTTGTCAAAAGAAAGCTATCGTTAAAGGATCACAAGGTGAAATTATTGTTCGATTTGTTGATCGATGTGCTGAATGTAAAGAAGGTAAAAGTATTATCTTGCTTTGTTATATTATGTTTTTCAGTTTTCTATTCTTATTATTTCAGGTGATATCGGTTTAACTGAAGAAGCATTCCTTGCTGTAAATGGTGAAATTGGCATTGGTGAAACAAATGTTGAATGGCATTTTATTTGAACTCATCAATAAACTTCAGCAACAGCTTAGAAAGAAAAATACCGATTACAAGAACATTTCTTTTTTTTTCTTTCACTATATTTATATCAATAATTTATATCTTCTATTCTTTACAATATATAAATAAAAGTAATTTTCTTTCGAACGCATATGCATCTCATCATCTGACATACTGAATGGAATAGTGATGAAGGAAGATAAAAAAAAATTGTCGCTGAAGATGAATCCTCTTTGCTAAAGAAAAAAAAGAATTAATTAATTCTTCCTACTTCCTTTCTCTACTTGTTAGTCGACTAGCAGGAGAGTATTTTGCTAGTAGTAAGTCATGGTTTACGGTATCCTATTAGAAAGTATTGTTCAAAGTTTTGTTCTCGAAAAATACGATAAAATTTTATTGGAACAAGTTGAAGAATCTGTGCAACATTGTTTAACTAACTTAAATCTCTTCGAGCTGTATGATGATAACCTTATGTTTGGCATCGCTGAAGGTATGTATTCATTTTTAATGGTTTAGTCTTTGGTGTATATAATTGAATAAACGCCTTTGTTGTCAAAATTTGAATTGTTTAATATCTCATGTTGAAAATGACTGTCATATAAATTTTTCTAATGACAGGGAGCTACGATTATAATTATAAAGCACGCATCTACCCCTGTGTCATATATATATATATATAGTATGAAAAGAATTATTCGAACACCCTACTACACGAATGTTGTTGAGTAAATTTCTGAGTGAAGGAAATATATTTTTTAAACTCTGATTACATCATTCGATATGTCATTATCTCTATTTTCTATTGCATAGAAAATAGTTTTTCCATACTGTAGTTTTCATAAAGTTTGAGAAGGTTTTCCAAGAAGCACTCGATTTTTCAAACAACAAATTAATCGTACACTTGTATTTTTTTTCTTTATCACAGCTGTTTTGTGTTGAAACATTTTGAATTAGATAGTATCTAATAGAGAAAACATTTTTCTACACGTTGGTATCTATAAAAATAGAAAAAGATGTTAAGATCATGTCGGAAGCGCATTAGTTTTACAGAAAATCATCGTCTTTTGGGTTGACAAAAATGAAAATCCAACTCAAATTATACCATCTGAAAGAGAAAAAAACGCTGATTCCAGATATTTCTTTTGGTTTTTAAAATTCTGAAATATTATGCGTAATAATTTATAATTCAAATTAAATGTTCAATAGGTTCCATCTAAGATTCTCAATTTTCAAGCAACTAAATGTATTTTTAGAATGTTTTGAAATATACAGACTTGTAGAAAATAAAATTCTTCACAGGATGATTTGCTTGAGTCCCCGATAGCTATTTTCCTTTGACACGGTGTAGACCTATCCATTCACGTTCAATTTTGCTCAGTTTCATCCTTCGCTATCATCGCATATATTATATATAGAAAGCAACAGAACGAAAAAGCTTTTTTTTCTTTCTTCTCAATAGATTATATGTCAACGGATAGGTCTACACCGTGTCAAAGGAGAATAGCTATCGGGCATTCAAGCAAATCATCTTGTAAAGAATTTTATTTTCTATAAGTCTGTATATTTCAAAACATTCTAAAAATACATTTAGTTGCTTGAAAATTGAGAATCTTAGATGGAACCTATTGAACATTTAATTTGAATTATAAATTATTACGCATAATATTTCAGAATTTTAAAAACCAAAAGAAATATCTGGAATCAGCGTTTTTTTCTCTTTCAGATGGTATAATTTGAGTTGGATTTTCATTTTTGTCAAGCCAAAAGACGATGATTTTCTGTAAAACTAATGCGCTTCCGACATGATCTTAACATCTTTTTCTATTTTTATAGATACCAACGTGTAGAAAAATGTTTTCTCTATTAGATACTATCTAATTCAAAATGTTTCAACACAAAACAGAGCTGCGATAAAGAAAAAAATACAAGTGTCCGAATAATTTGTTGTTTGAAAAATCGAATGCTTCTTGGAACTTTATGAAAACTACATCATGGGAAAACTATTTTCTTTGCAATAGAAAATAGAGATGATGACATATCGAATGATGTAATCAGAGTTTAAAAAATATATTTCCTTCACTCAGAAATTTACTCAACAACATTCGTGTAGTAGGGTGTTCGAATAATTCTTTTACAAACTGTATATGCTTGCATATCTAAAACTTATATATAAGTAATAAATACACAAGCAAGTTAGACGAGTCAAAATAAAAAATGATCTATGGCTTTCTACTTGAGAACTGTCGGTCTGGAATTTGTAAAGTATACGGAGAAGCAACATGAAGAATCATAATACAGGATTTAAGGTTTGAAAATGATTCCATCACAATACTGGGTCGTTATGAGAAATTATTACTTGAAAAAATTGCTGAGAGTAATATTATATACATTTGCATATGAATATATTTAATATTGATAGGAATTTTCTTCTAGCTTTATCGGAGATTTTACATGAAGGTGAACCTGATTTATATATGGAGTTCTTCGGTGTATGTTTTGTCAAATTTTTCACAGCATATGGTTATGATAAAATCTTACGTGTTGCTGGAAGACATTTCAGAGATTTTCTTCATTCAATTGATCAATTACACGATTCGACTAGGTTTAGTTTTCCAAAAATGAAATCACCACTATTTCATGTTACTGACGAAGATGACAATGGTGTTCTTTTACATTATAAGTAATCTATCATAACTTATTTTTAATAAAGAACAAAAACAGTTGTTTTTCTTTCTTTCTTTTTTTAAGATCAAGGCGTCGTGGATTTCAGCGATATATTGTTGGACAATTAAAAGAATGTGCATCAAAGTTTTTTAAAGAAGAGATATTTGTTCGTGTGCGCGATGACATTTCAACAAATGAATGTAAGATTTCTCAAGTTGATTGAAAAGTAAAGAACATCTTCATTCATCTAGATACTCATCTTGTTTTTCGAGTGGATTTTAATAATTTTATGGCACGTTCCATACAAAGACGTCTTATGCAAGGCCCAAAATTACATGATGTGACAAGTGCAACATTTTTTCAAGTAAGAAAATTATTTTGTACTTTTATCACTTCTGACAGGTCATTCTAACAGAGAAAAGGGAAATATATCTAGAAGCGATGAAGCTTACAATATTCTAAAATGACTTTTATCATATTGAGATCAAGATGTAATATATGCATTTTTCTTTAAAGATTGAGTGTCTTATTTATTTTCAAGGTATTTCCATTTGCTATTGTACTTGATCCTCAATTACGTATGGTTCATATGGGAGCTTCAATAAAAAATGTATTTCCAGTTGGAACGGTGCTATCTGGTCGAGCTTTAGAAGATGTATTTCGTCTTATTCGACCAGATATAATACTTGAATGGAATAAAGTTTGTTGTTTTTCTGCTTTCTCCGAAGACAATAATTTTAATAATGAAAGTATTTTGTCTAGGTACTTTCATACGGTCAACATATTGTATTTGTTATTGAATCTAAAATTCCACTTTGTACAAATCCATCAGCAGTTGGAAGAAAATTCGGTTCGAACAATACTCAAATTCGTCTTAAAGGACAAATGAAATTAATATCAGATTGGAATATGATTGCTTTTCTGTGTCACCCTATGTATAATGTTGTAGAGTTAAGTATAATGTCTACATAAATCTGTATCTAAATTTAGATTAGCAACAACCGACGAGATGCTTTCTGTTGGCTTATTTCTACGTGATTTAAATTTCTATGATGGTAGCAGTGAAATTCTTATTGTTGGCATGCAACATGCTCGAACATTACAAGTAGCTATTGATAAGCAACATGCCTGGATAACAAGATTACAAAGTTCAAAATCAGAATTACAAGAATGGCGTCGAAAAGGTAAACGTCTATTATATTCAATGATGCCAAGACACATTGCAAATATGTTACAAGATGGTGTTTTAGCAAACTCAATATGCGAAGTAAAAAGAAAAACATTAGAGAAAAGAAAGAAAGAAAGGGTTTCATTTTTAACGCAATTTATTTTAGTCTCATAAACTATTAACTGTTCTATTCGGATATTCAATTGATTTTAAAGACGTTATACAAAAATTAAATCCACAACAAATTGTTGAATCTATCAATACTACAGTTAATGCATTTGATCAATGTTCAGAACGTTTTGATGTATTTAAAGTTGAGACAAAAGCTGATTTATCATATATGGTCGTAGCTGGTATACAAGATCGTTCCATACATCCTCAACGACGTGCATCAACCACAGTAAAGCTTTTATCTTTACTTTTTATTATTATGGAAGAACCAATTAGTGTGCTTCCTTTTTATCTAATAGAGTCAATCAACGACGAATGGTTTTTCCCTAATGGATGAATTAGGATCAGAAATGAAAAATCCATTAGGTCTTAATCAAGCAGAACTCGTCGCTGGTCTTGCGCTTGAATTGCTAAAAATTTCCAAAAAAGTTATAAATCCTATTACAAAACAACCATTTCGAGTTAAATTTGGTAGAAAATATTTCCTTCTTGTTTTCCTTATATCCACTTTGAGAGAAATTTTCTTTTCAATAGGTTTTCATTCTGGTCCAGCTGTTGGTGGAATCGTAGGTGCAAAAAATTTTCAATACTGTCTATTTGGTGATACAGTTAATACAGTAAGATATTATAGTTCACTTTTATGCATAGGATAGCGTTTTTGTTTTGTTCTTTCTTTACTTAATTATTCATTTTTTTCTCGTAGGCTAGTCGAATAACAACGTCGGGAGAGGTAAATAATATTTATATGATAATATTTTTATTTGCTTGATATTTTTGTTTTTGTAGCCCGGTAAAATTCATTTGAGTAGTACATCGTATGAACTTTTAAAAAATTCACCATATTTTGAACTCCAATATAAAGGAAAAACAGAATTAAAAGTAACAGCGAATTTTCCAAGAGCAAATCGTTTTTTGAATTCAAAACTTTTAGGGTAAAGGTTCGTTTGAAACCTATTGGCTGATTGGTCCAACAGCAACTTATATATCTGCTATTGAACGTGCTGCTTTTGAATTAGACGACGCAGAAACTCTAAACTCTAATATTCAACAAGCAACTATGTTTGAAAATCTTACTGGAACAAATTCCAATCATACATCGGATAATGAAATAATAAAAGTAACACGACGGCCATCAGTCATGAGTACTATTAATAGAAGAACATCACTTCTGAATGGTCAATGTCCGTTTAGTGCTCATTTCAATTGAACAGAATCAACTTTTAGCTGTGAACACTAAAACGTCATGCACACATGTAGTTTTTATGTTTCATTTATTTCTATACAAAAAAATAAACATGCTTAACGAAAATTGATGTTGATATTTTGAATTGAATAAATGTATCAAAAAATTCAATATAAAATAATCGATGATTGGTTCGTCTAGAATTCAATGTTGAGAAAAGAAAATCGAAAGTACGAAGGATACATTCTCTTCAATTATTATTTAGGGATCATGTTTTTATTTTCTATTCTTTGATTTTTCATTTCATAGTGATCTTTTGTAGTCACACATCCCCCGAGTAGCTATGTCTGATTAGTTTTATTTTATTTTTTCAAGACAATTGAACTTTATTGTTCTCAAAAAATTTCGGTCTCGCTTGAGTCAAATTGTAGATGTTTTCTATGCCCTTACTTAACATAGACGTCATGTGATACTAAATCGGCATATCCATTTGAATGTATAAAAAAAAATTAGCAATTAAAATATATTTTTTTTCTCATTAAGTGTATGATTATACATTATGATCATTCGTTTTCGCGAGACACAATTTTAAATATATCGTGATTTGTTTCTTTTTATTCTACTTAATGATACTCATTTGATATCGCATTTTCAGCAAACAGAAAAGGCCATCGGCAGTATTAGTATCAACATTCTTCTCGTTAGATATCAGTCAACTAATTAAAAGATATGCATCATTACATTTTGAATTCGTTGTGACACTAGTGATCATAAATAGAAGATCTAATCAAATATACCTATTACTGTTTATTGCCTTTTTCATTAATCACGTGTGTCAGAAAAAAATATACAATTTAAATTCAGTCGCAATAATGTTATAATATTAGTCATTGCTATGATGGTGACGATGATGATAATGAATATATGCGCCAATCATGTTTTATGCATTTTAATACGCATGATCGCTTGCATTTAGTCATAATTTTATATTCTTTTTTCTTCCTACAACAATACTGCAGACTACATTTGTAAATTAACTCTAATGTTTGTAGTTAAACCTCCTGCTGTTATAAATAATGATAAATATTATCATAAAAAAAACAGAGTTGTTAAAATATATGAACAACAAAAGTCACCTTATAGAACCAATCATAATTATGATCTTCGTTTGATTATTCTTCGACATGGTGAACGTATAGATCAATCTCTGGGTAGTGATTGGTACGATAAAGTATTCGGAGATATTCCATCAGCCCCTCCACTAGCTTTTAAACATCCAATATTGCCGCACCGATTACCATATCGTTCCAATACATTACTTTACGTATTTGATCCACCGATAACACGTACAGGTGAACAAAAAGCTATTTATAAAGGACAACAATTAGCCCGAGTTGGTGCAACAGTTAATTACTGTTATTCGTCACCTGCATCGCGTAGTATTCTAACAGCAAATGCAATCTTGAAAGGAATGAATCGTAGTCATATACCTATTCGTCCTGAACCATACTTATTTGAACCATTGAATTGGAATTCTCCCTTACTTTTACTTAAAAGCATCAATCCATTTATGTCAACAGGTGATTGGAAACAAGCAGACTACAATATTGATCAACATTATTCACGTCTTAATAATTATCTAAATTCACATGAAACTGAAATGGATTATTATAATCGAAGTCGACAGTTTTTTGACTCGATCGAACGTCATCATGGTAAAATATTATCTCCGGCTTATCATGGACTTCTTCCACGACAACGTACAACTGTACTCATTGTGGGCCATGCAGCATCAACAGAAATGTTTTCAACTATTGCCTTACAGAAACCTTTCGAAGTAAAAAAGTTTGGTGACCAATGCGCTAAAGTTCCATATTTACATACGGTTGTACTTGAACGTGATGCGATTACTCGTATTTGGTATTTACGTCCTGTCATGTATTTTATTTAAAATTTTGCAAAAAAAATTTATTTTTTAAACACTGAAATAAAGTAAAATGAAATGCAAAAAATAGTGTGATAAAATGTCATTTNCCCCCCTCCCCCCCCCCCCCCCCCCCCTTAAAATCAAAGAAAACAAGGAGCAGGTTTGTTTTCAATGTTATACAGGTGTTTTCATACATATATATAAATATTCACACATATACATATATAAAATAGAAAGTCAACACTTAATATAAGCATAGTGAAAAGAAAAACAGTCTTATTATATATACTAAACAATCAAAAATAAATTGACAATGACCGATACGAATTATGATGATGATTTATTACCAGTAGGTGTTGCTTCTCTATCAGATTATACACCAAATAAACTACATATTCTATTAACATTACCAATGCCTATTGATATTGAAGCATCTCAAGAAATACTACCAGTTAAAACTGACAATTCTTTTCCAGTACAACGAAGACAATCAGCTAAACCTAAATCATCATCAAGAAAGTCAGATTTTATTCGATGTCTTATGCCAATAGCTCGTATGCGTTCGTTATCAGTTCCTAGTGAACAAGATGGATACCATCAAAAACCAATACCAATTAGATCTGTTCGTGCTTGTGATATGCGTCTGTTTATAACTAGACATGGTGAACGTGTTGACCGCTATTTTGGATCTAATTGGTATATGTTAGCATTCAATCAACAGAATCAATATCGACCTTATCATCGAAATTTACCACCACAATTACCAGCTCGAGCAAATAAATATTTTTGGGCACTTGACACACCATTAACAGTAGCTGGTTTAAATGCTGCCAAGAGACTTGGTCGAGCATTAGGTGCAAAATATTATATACCTACTTATGTTTATTCATCACCAGCAATGCGTTGTATACTAACAACAATTCAAATTTTAAAAGGACTTGGATTAGAACATAAAATACCTATACGCATTGAACCCGGTCTATTAGAGTTAGGTGCTGCGAGATATGGTATGAATATATTTTTTCAATCAATTGATTGGTATAAATTTGGTGTTAATATTGATCTATCATATCAACCGATTGTTAGACACATACCTCCAATCGAACATGAAAATACATATTATCTTCGTTCGAAACATGTTATACGTGAAATTGAGAAACTTCATAATAATTCTAAAGAACAATCAACGAATATTCTTATTGTTGCTCATGCAACATCATCAGAAACTTTAACATGGGATTTAATCGGAAAACAACCGAATGTAAATGATTTATATAAAGTTTCACTAAATGTTGCTTATTTACAAACGGTTATAACTGAACGTAGACAAGAAAATAAATCTTGGTCATTAAAAGCGATGCGATGGGCTTAAAAGTCTCTTGTTGTGTTTTGTTTTTTGAATATATATATATATCTTTAAATGTCTTCGCTCTGTACAGACACATACACATTTAAAAACATGACAATAACTGAAGTGCACGAGAAGAAAAAGGAAGAGAAAAGAAAATGAAGAGACATGTCATAATCGAGAAAAAAAACAAGAGATTTCTTATCGATAGTGTTGTTGCCAAATAGCAGCTGCTTCTTCGTGTGCATTACTCCAATAGGATTGTTGAGCATTAGAAAATTGTGCTTTAGCTGAACCATTTGTTGTTGTACCATATTGTTGAAAAAATCGTTGCATCATATCAGTATTTGCTGTTTGACCATATTGTTGATGATAATGTGAATGAGCTGGTGACGTACTATAAGCTGTTAGTGTACGTAAACTACTATGATCTGGTTTAGCTCGTTTATATGTTGATGTTGGATAATCACCAATTGCAGGTAATTTATTTTTTGGTTCTGCTGGTCCAACGGTGACACTACAACCTAGATAAACGTAGATAGAAGAATTTAGAAATCTTAGAACTATTTAATAAGTTACCATGAATCATATGAGTACCGAATAATGTTCTTACGATATTTGAATCATGAAATGTAACAAATGCAAATGAACGTGCTGGTTTAGGTACGTAAACATCTTTGATTGGCCCATATTTAGAAAAATATTGTCGCAAATCATCCGGTGTTATACTATCTGGTAAACGAGCAACAAATATTTTTCGAGCATATTCAGGTTCATGTGCACTTGTCTAAAATACGAGATTAATTAGAAGAGAAAATATACATATTTAAGATAATCTATAAAGTTTTTTGTTTTAATTATAAAGTTAATTTAAATCAGCTTACTTTTGAATCAGGAATTTTAACATCAACATGTCTTCCATCAATAAAATGTCGCTTATTAATAACAGCCAACTGTGATTCATAATTTTTAAATCGAATAAAACCAAATCCACGTGATTGTCCATTGGCATCACGTTTTATCTATTTTGTTGTAATAAAAAAATGTTGAAATATTTTCTTTTTTAAAATATTAAATTTTTTCTACCTCACAAAATACAAGTTCACCAAAGACTTCAAAACATTTCTTAACATCAGCTTCAAGACTTCGATAACTTATTCCAAGTACAATTAAATCAACACAACGATGGTCAGGCTCATTTTCATTTTCAGTACTAGTTTCTTCGCCATATTCGAGCCTTTGATTTTTACTTTGTCCTAATGATGTTATTGAATATTCTTCTTGTTGTTCTCCAACTCCTTTTCGTTTAATATCCGATGAAACAGCTATTTAGTCAACAATAGTAAATATTTCTGTCAAAATTCTTCACTTACGTTTAGAATAAACAGTGACATATACGGTATCCGGATCCCAAACACCATCTGGATGGTACAGTTTTCCATCTGCTACTCGAACACTTAGAAAACAGAAAAGCATATGATTTATTTTTTCAGTTCACCGAAAAAATGAAACAATGCAAAATGGCAGGATAATACAACCACCACACATTTCACTCAACACACACATATATAATATAGATTTAGAATAAATGTAACAAAGAACAAACACGTTCACTCACCCTCTCCACACACTCGTCTCAGAATTCCGATATTTCAACGCACTCACACCTTGAAATTGAGCAGCGAGTGTACTCAAGGAAACAGAACCATCCATATCACCATCAATCGGAATTTCGACGATTTCATTGTTGGATTTTGATTCATCTGCGACGCGTATAAACATAATTCGCTTTTCTTTACTTTTAATAATTAAGCGAATAAATTAAATATAAAACAAGGATATAGATATATGCATATGCGTAATTATGAAAACAATCAAGAACGTTCAATTTTTTCCACTTGGCAAAAAACTCAATAAACAAACTGTTACCAAATATTAGTCGATTGATACAATTAAAAAAAACATAGGAAAAGAAAGGTTATCTGTTTTTTAGCTATAACAAGTTAAAAACATTCAATACGGAATTCTATCAACAGACGTCGCTATCTATCGTCTATAATAACAGCCAGTCATCTGTAGCAGGGCACGCTCAGTAAACTAATGAAATATACATATGCAATATACAGCTTACTAATTTTGCTATCTGATTGATACATCGACAAGAAAACAGAGACTAGAGATCGGATTGAATCTTAAGTTTATTTAAAATCGAACCGTTCGTATTTCAAAGTAACATCACTCTATTTAACTAAGCTTGCTAAGGGAAGAAGACGATAGAATCTGTATACAGCTGAATGATGATGTGTTACACACGGCTCAATCGTACGAACCCGTATGTCGTCTGTATCGTATACACAGACATACAATCATTTATGATGAGATAGTTACTGAGTAGGAAGAAAGTTGCATACACGATTCGTAAAAGAATTTAGTAGGCGACAACATTTGCCTCCTTAGCCAATTGTATTGCTTTTCCTATGATATAAAGAATTAAAATAATAATAGCAAACCATTGAACACGTTCATATGTGATAAATTATGATCATGTCACAAATGTAATTGTTCTACTTGAGTAGATTTTCGATTGATGATCGTGTTATAGTACCATCGAAGTATGAGCCTAATTTAATATTATATCGAATATTTAACGATATAAATAAAAATTTTCTATTTGTTTCAGCAGAGTTTATTCAATACATTTTCGATTTCTGAAATACACATATAGTAACGTCTATTTTTGGTAAAGAATATAGGTTCGAGGCGTTTCATGTTTGCTTGATGAACTTGCTGTTGTAAGGAAACTTCATTATCTTATCTCTTAATAAGTAGCTGTTAGTTCCTCAGATGAAATAGTCGCTGAAGATTTTTCATAAGTTTTACTGTTTCTGGTTCTATTTGAATTTTCTTCAAACTATTGATGAAAACACATTCTTTTGCATCACATTTAAAAAGATGAATCAATATTCGAAGTCAACCAAATTTTACTTTATGTTGGAAATTATGAAAATTAATTATCTACTGGCATATGTATGAAAAACGTTTTTTTAATCGATTCACGGACTCATGAGAGGCAGGAGCGTAAATAGGGGGGGG